>WNWK01023888.1:15000-30470 GCA_009830355.1 Cherax destructor | reverse complement strand
AAAGCTGTAAGCCACCTGACTGAAAGCTGGGTGCCTTGGATCAACGTCTAGCGTGAGCTGGATGCCAAGGTATTGGACCAGTGTGGTACGGTCGGTAAAGCACTGCGTACCTTGTCATGAGGTTCGTAGGTTCGAGTCTCCGTCGGCCAGAGATCATTGTTTGTGAATATTTCGCCTGCTCTTCGAATTCTAGCATATATATATATATATATATATATATATATATATATATATATATATATATATATATATATATATATATATATACATTGTATATATATATACGTATATACACTGTACCTGGAGTTTACCTGAGAGAATTCCAGGGTCAACGCCCCTGCGTTTGTTCAAAATCTTAAATCTCCGAAAGTTCTTCACCGATTGCTTTGAAATTTTGACACAACATTGAAATCGAATAAGTGCGTGTTTGTATATACCTACTATTATATATTGCTACCAGGTGGAAGAACTGCAACAGAGTGAACGAGTTCCATATGTAATGCATTCCTGAACACAACTGGAGGAGAGGAATTCGCTACTTGAAGTTAACTGCTTATGGGCGAAAATAGTTTAGGTTCTCTGCCACAATTAAAAAATAAAAATGATTATGAAATCCACCTGCAATACTGAAGTATTGTATACAATGATTTTAATCTCCACCTGACAACCCCGGGAATGACCTAACCTGCCCTAACCTTAATTAAACCTGACCTGAAGACCTAGAAATGACCTGACCTGTCATAACCCCAATTAAACTTGACCTTATGACCTAGATATGACCCGACCTGGCCTAACCCTAATTATACTTGACCTGACAACCTAGAAACTACCTAACCTGTCCTAACATCAATTGAACTTGACCTGACAACCTAGAAACAACCTGACCTGTCCTAATCTTAATTATACTTGGCCTGATGACCTAGAAATGACCTGAAATGTCCCAACCCTAATTATACTTGACCTGACAACCTAGAAACTACCTAACCTGTCCTAACCTCAATTGAACTTGACCTGACAACATAGAAACAACCTGACCTGTCCTAACCTTAATTATACTTGGCCTGATGACCTAGAAATGACCTAACTAGTTCTAACCCTAAACTTGACCTGACAACCTAGAAATCTTGCGGCCAAGAACAAAGACGTCTACGAACTTAACAATATTATTCAGTCTAACATTCAAAGCGAGGCAGTCACATTCAAGTTCGTCGACACTGTTGTGGAAGCAGATGAAGCCGTTAATTATCCAACAGAATTTTTGAATTCACTCGATCTGACAGGGATGCCACCGCACGTACTGCAATTGAAAATCGGCGTGCCAATTATCATGTTGCGAAATATCAACCAACCAAAGCTTTGCAACGGCACGCGGCCTGCAGTAAAAAGTGCTAATTTGCCAATTTTTAAAGCAATTTGTTAAATTTTATTTTCTTAAACATAAAAATAAAGTATTATTCATAGGAGGGTAGAAAATTTGATATGAAACTTAAATAAGAAAAAAGTGCATTTTCTTGGTTGCTTTTAAATTAAATAAAGTTGAAGTTTCTCATTTTATCAGATAGTACTGCAAGAGAATGCATGTTTAGCTTATCTTCAATGATAATGTTTCTTAACAGAAAAATTTAATTAGATTTTCGTTCTATATATCCTAATTTTTATTTTTATTTGATTCGCTTCAAATCTTCCAAGCAGATATTTAACTGCCTTGTGAACTTACGCCGCCCTCACCAATATTTAAATCTCCTGCATTAAAGTACAGTGAACTGTGGTTGTGTAATACGGGAATCCCTTTTTTTTGCATTGTTTAGCGAGTGAAAAACATTTGACAAGGGTTTGTTGGAAAGTGGATTAAAATTTATGCTAGGAGAAAATGGAGAATTTTGCTTCCTGACTAAGATAACAAACTCGAAGTCTAGGTAAATAACCCTTTAGGTTTCAATGAAGATTTATGGATGTGAGATAATTACTCACGCAAAAAAAAAATTACACGTGCTCTACGATAAATTGGATATTATGTGTTAAAGTGAACGTAGAAGTGAAAATAAAATATGTGCATTTTTCAGAAGAGGTCGAGCATTCGACATAAAATACTACATAGTAATCAGTTAAGTAAACCATTACACGATTTTAAAGGAAATATTCCCCATCCAACATGTATCCGGAGACTCTTTAATAAAGGAGTTGCTGAAGGGGCATGTCAGTTCCCCTGTTTTCCAGTATGTGTATTCCCCTCCCTCCCTATAATCTACCTTGTCCATAATTACTATCGCATTTGCTTTGTCTGTTTCTGTAAGGTGAAGTACAGGATCTGTCCTTAATTCATGGTATGTATAACTTAATAAATCTTTGAGGACAATTGTGTTGCACAACTCTGAGCAAATTGGGAAAAAATAAACATGATATCAGGAGACAGGGAAATTCACGCACCTCTTAAGAAGTGGCACTCAAAAGTTTCGGTTCATACAATGCCACTTAACTCAATGTTAGCTTTTACACGAAAACCTGTGAATAATGACGAACTTTACTGGCATAACAAACCTTTATATGAATATATTGCAGTAGTAGGTTGGTAGACAGCAACCACCCAGGAGGTACTACCGTCCTGCCAGGTGACTGTGAAACAGCAACCTGAAACTGTTTTACATGATGGTAGGATTGCTGGTGTCTATTTTCTGTCTCATAAACATGCAAGATTTCAGGTACGTCTTGCTACTTCTACTTACACTTAGGTCACACTACGCAAACATGTACACGTTTATGTATACACACTCATCTGAGTTTTCTTTGATTTTATCTTAATAGTTCTTGTTCTTATTGCTTTTCCTTTCATATCCATGGGGAAGTGGAATAAGAATCTTTCCTCCGTAAGCCATGCGTGTTGTAAAAGTCAACTAAAATGCCGGGAACAATGGGCTAGTAACCCCTTTTCCTGTATAGCTTACTAAAAAAGAAGAAGAAAACCGTCAAATTGGGATGTTTGAATGTGCGTGGATGTTGTGCGAATGATAAGAAAGAGATGATTGTAGATGTTATGAATGAAAAGAAGCTGGATGTCCTGGCTTTAAGTGAGACAAAGCTGAAGGGGGTAGAAGGGTTTCAGTGGGGAGAAATAAATGGGATTAGATCAGGGGTTTCAAATAGAGTTAGAGCTAAAGAAGGAGTGGCAATAATGTTGAATAATCAGTTATGGCAGGTAAAGAAGGAATATAAATGTATAAATTCAAGGATTATGTGGAGTAAAATAAAGGTTGGATGTGAAAAGTGGGTTATAGTAAGTGTTTATGCACCTGGAGAAGAGAGAAGTGTAGAGGAGAGAGAGATTTTGGGAAATGTTGAGTGAGTGTGTGGGAGTTTTGAACCAAGTGAGAGAGTAATTGTGGTTGGGGATCTTAATGCTAAAGTGGGTAAAAATGTTGTGGAGGGAGTAGTAGGTAAATTTGGGGTGCCAGGGGTAAATGTAAATGGGGAACCATTAATTGAGCTATGTGTAGAAAGAGGTTTGGTAATAAGTAATACATATTTTATGAAAAAGAGGATAAATAAATATACAAGGTATGATATAGCACGTAAGGAAAGTAGTTTGTTGGATTATGTTTTGGTGGATAAAAGGTTGATGAGTAGGCTTCAGGATGTACATGTTTATAGAGGGGCAACAGATATATCAGATCATTATTTGGTTGTAGCTACAGTTAGAGTAAAAGGTAGATGGGACAAAAAGAAAATGGCAACAGCAAGTAAGAGAGAGGTAAAAGTGTATAAACTAAGGGAGGAGGAAGTTAGGGTGAGATATAAGCAACTATTGGCAGAAAAGTGGGCTAGTGCAAGTAGGAGTAGTGGGGGGGTTGAAGAGAGTTGGGATAGTTTTAAAAATGCAGTATTAGAATGTGGGGCAGAAGTTTGTGGCTATAGGAGGGTGGGTGCAGGAGGAAAGAGGAGTGAGTGGTGGAATGAAGAAGTAAAGGGTGTGATAAAAGAGAAAAAGGTAGCTTATGAGAGGTTTTTACAAAACAGAAGTGTTAATAGAAGAGCAGAGTATATGGAGAGTAAAAGAAAGGTGAAGAGAGTGGTGAGAGAGTGCAAAAGAAGAGCGGATGAAAGAATGGGAGAGGCTCTGTCAAGAAATTTTGCTGAAAACAAGAAAAAAATTTGGAGTGAAATAAACAATGTAAGAAAGCCTAGGGAACGAATGGATTTGTCAGTTAAAAACAGAGTAGGGGAGTTAGTAGATGGGGAGCTGGAGGTATTGGGTAGATGGCGGGAATATTTTGAGGAACTTTTAAATGTCGATGAAAAAGGAGGCGGTAATTTCATGTACTGGCCAGGGAGGTACAACATCGTTTAGGAGTGAAGAAGAGCAGGATGTGAGTGTGGGGGAGGTGCGTGAGGCATTAGGTAGAATGAAAGGGGGTAAAGCAGCTGAAATTGACGGAATCATGACAGAAATGTTAAAAGCAGGGGGAGATATAGTGCTGGAGTGGTTGGTATTTTTGTTTAATAAATGTATGAAAGAGGGGAAGGTACCTAGGGATTGGCAGAGAGCATGTATAGTTCCTTTATATAAAGGGAAGGGGGATAAAAGAGAGTGTAAAAATTATAGGGGAATAAGTTTACTGAGTATACCAGGTAAAGTGTATGGCAGGGTTATTATTGAAAGAATTAGAGGTAAGACAGAGAGTAGGATTGCAGATGAGCAAGGAGGCTTTAGAGTGGATAGGGGATGTGTAGATCAAGTGTTTACAGTGAAGCATATATGTGAACAGTATTTAGATAAAGGTAGAGAAGTTTTTATTGCATTTATGGATTTAGAAAAGGCATATGATAGAGTGGATAGGGGAGCAATGTGGCAAATGTTGCAAGTGTATGGAATAGGTAGTAAGTTATTGAAGGCTGTAAAGAGTTTTTATGAGGATAGTGAGGCTCAGGTTAGGGTGTGTAGGAGAGAGGGAGATTATTTCCCGGTAAAAGTAGGTCTTAGAAAGGGATGTGTAATGTCACCATGGTTGTTTAATATATTTATAGATGGGGTTGTAAAAGAAGTAAATGCTAGGGTGTTGGGGAGAGGGGTGGGATTAAATTTTGGAGAATTAAATGCAAAATGGGAGTTGACACAGTTACTTTTTGCTGATGATACTGTGCTAATGGGAGATTCTAAAGAAAAGTTGCAAAGGTTAGTGGACGAGTTTGGGAGAGTGTGTAAAGGTAGAAAGTTAAAAGTGAACATAGATAAGAGTAAGGTGATGAGGGTATCAAACGATTTAAATAAAGAAAAATTGGATATCACATTGGAGAGAGGGATTATGGAAGAAGTAAATGTTTTCAGATATTTGGGAGTTGACGTGTCAGCGGATGGGTTTATGAAGGATGAGGTTAACCATAGAATTGATGAAGGAAAAAAGGTGAGTGGTGCGTTGAGGTATCTGTGGAGACAAAAACGTTATCCATGGGGGCAAAGAAGGAATGTACGAAAGTATAGTCGTACCAACACTCTTATATGGGTGTGAAGCATGGGTTGCAAATGCTGCAGCGAGGAGGAGGCTGGAGGCAGTGGAGATGTCCTGTCTAAGGGCAATGTGTGGTGTAAATATTATGCAGAAAATTCGGAATGTGGAAATTAGGAGAAGGTGTGGAGTTACTAAAAGTATTTGTCAGAGGGCTGAAGAAGGGTTGTTGAGGTGGTTTGGTCATTTAGAGAGAATGGATCAAAGTAGAATGACTTGGAGAGCGTATAAATCTGTAGGGGAAGGAAGGCGGGGTAGGGGTCGTCCTAGAAAAGGTTGGAGGGAAGGGGTAAAGGAGGTATTGTGGGCGAGGGGCTTGGACTTCCAGCAAGCATGTGTGAGCGTGTTAGATAGGAGTGAATGGAGACGAATGGTTTTTGGGACATGACGATCTGTTGGAGTGTGAGCAGGGTAACATTGTGTGAAGGGATTCAGGGAAACCAGTTAATTGATTTAGTTGGACTTGAGTCCTGGAAATGGGAAGTACAATGCCTGCACTTTAAAGGAGGGGACTGGGATAGTGACAGCTGGGAGGGACAATTCTCAGCTGTCGTATCTGAGCTCCTCTGCAAAGACAGTGATTATGTATGTGTGTGGTGATAGTGTTGAATGATGATGAAAGTATTTTCTTTTTGGGGATTTTCTTTCTTTTTGGGTCACCCTGCCTCGGTGGGAGACGGCCGACTTGTTGAAAAAAAAAAAAAATTGCTCTAAGCAGAACCTTTTCAGCTTTCACATTGAATAATATTCAATACATAAAAATAAAGAATAAAAAGGCACAATACCGTTCTTGAATCAATATACAAATAACGCTTCGGTCCGACTTGGACCATTAACATAGGACGTATAAATAGTCCTGTAAGTATTACGACCTCCACATCCCTCGAAGCCTCATTCCCACCGTTACACAACTTAACAGTTGCACTGCTCTATCTCAATCACATATTTATTGACATGTTTTCATTTTAAGGATTTTCAACATCATGATCATCATAATCATTGCAAGGGACAACTTCTAAGTTATTTAAAATATGTATATTATGGAATTGTTATTGGGAATGGTAGTTTACCCGAGGAGAGGAGTCCACTTGCACCGCCCTCTGGATAGCTTACTTTGTAATCTTTGCCTCAGCGGAAATTCACTTCACTATGGTAATACCACTTGCTCTGGTAATACATAATGGGCTGTTTACTAGTGATGGTAATGTCAATACGTACAGGCGACACAATTAACTCCTGTATATATCTGGGGTTTTTTTCGTTTGTATTCCTCCGGCTTGTCATAATTGCTTGGTCAGCTTTTACAGTGCCTGAGCGGAAAGTGCGGAGTTATTCAGAGGATTTTAAATGAGTCTCCGCTCCTCTACCATTCTCTGTCACGCCGCTGCTGCTGCTGCAGCAGAGGAGGAGGAGGAGGAAGGACAGGAAGAGGAGCAGGAAGAGGAGGAGGAAGGAGAGGAAGAGGAACAGGAAGAGGAGGAGGAAGAAGAGGAAGAGGAGGAGGCGCAGGAGCAGTGTGATTCCACCGCTGCCCTTTGCTATTGCCAAGTTACAGTCGCTGCATCCCTGTCTTCACAGGGGTGGACCTTTGAAGATGTCCTTTTTAACTTTATTTCAATTTGTTTTAACATCTAAAAGTGAGTAGCCTTGTGCCTTGCAGTGTTGTTGTTTGTGCCAGCCCTGTACCATAGAACTCCCATGCCGTGTCCAAGTCGATAAAGCTGCAAAATCCTGAATCACTATCTACCTAGCTATTGGGTTAAGCCCTGGTACTATCTCTCCTACTAATTATTCTTCCTCTCACCCAACTATTCTTACACTATACCCACTTCCCCACTTCACCCGAAAGGGTCTTACCTACACTTTGTTCTGTTCTGTTCTGTTCAGTCGCTCTACCTCAAGAAGTATCCCTTCGATCCCCGACGGGGAGGGGAATTTGTAACCTACACGCCGTCGCCTTTACTCTATCACGATGGTTTCGTATCGTGTAAAGATTAAACCAGCCAATGGAGTTATAAATAACTCCACCTAACTAGTCCTTGCTGCCGCTGTAAGGACCTGCTTGCAGGTCAAATTAACAGCTATCCACTCATTGAAGGACTCCTTTATTGTCGTCTGTACTGACGACAATGAAGCATTAAAACTCATGGACGACACCGCAAAGAAGATACTCAGTGACCGACAATTCAACGTATCTCCTTCACCTTTCCTGTTGGCGAAACGTTCTCTTGTTGTCAAACTGTTGGACAAGATCATCACATTCCTAGCAACTGCTGACAAGAAGAGGTCTATCGAGGAACAAAACACTTGACCTCGATTGACAACATCACCAAAATTCCAAACGCTTCTTCAATGATCAAACTCACCTTTTCCAATATCGATATGGCTACCAAAGCGCTTTCTGATGGCCTTGCCATCTCCTACTACCATATTTATCCACGACAAGTAGAACAAGAACGTTTTGCCCTTGTCTCACCCTGCTGGAACTGTTGTTCTTACAATCACTCAACGACCGACTGTCCCATTAAATACAAGGAATTATGTTTCAACTGCGAAAAAGAAGGTCACGATTTCAAAGCCTGCACCACCACCAATGTCACTCTATCTTGCCTAAACTACAAGGGTACTCATCATACTCTTGCAGCTAAATGCCCACTAAGGAAGGAAGTGCTGACTAAAAAATCAAAGAAGCTAAGAACAGCCCCAAATCGACGACGTATGCCGCCATAACAAAACTACAGTCTGATTCCAAGAAAATTCTTCAAGCTCCACAACAGCCATCTCTATCCAGCACCTCCCTCTCTCCACTTCCGGACACGGCTCCCTCCAAGGTGTTGTATTGCATGGTGTATGCACACCTTGCGAATGCAACCAACACAGGCACCTTCAACACCACCATAAATGAACTATTCCGTCTTTACAACAAACCTAGTTTTCCCTGACTCCACACCTTCATCTGACATCCTCAGGATTCTTCCTAATGTCGTTAACTTCACTTAGGCCGTAGAAAACAGGTCAGTGAAGTGAACGTCGTTCACTTAACTGACCAGTCTCTTACTGCCCAAACAACTGTTCCTGCACCTTCCACAACCTACGACACCACCGCCTCCCAACCTGATGTTGCACCACCAGTATACCTCTCCACTGCTCCTGTCGACCCTCAGTCACCTGCTAGTAGACTCGTCTACTGAATCCACGTCAGAAGAAGATATTGACGACTCTAGTACACCAACATGGGAAAGCCTTACATTCTACACTGCTCCATCAAACGCTGACACCATGACCTGCATTGAACTCGACAAAGGCCTCGGTGCAGGAACTGTCAAGTTTTCCTGCGAACAAGCTCACCATTTCACACTCACCCAAGTTCTGGATTTCCTCAAGCCTCTAAGATTCACCTTTGGAAACAAGACAAAACTTTACCACCTCTCTAGGAGCAGCTTCAAGAAATTTGAGAATGGCTCTTCTACAAACCTGCCACCTTAATCATGTCAAAAAACACCACCAGTATGCTGCCCTCTGATGTTCCTACCTGCCTGCCCTGTCCTGCGACGTAACCTGCTGCCAGTTTGTCAAGACTGTAGACCTCCAGCCTCCACAAGACCATTGCAACTGAGCCTACTCTTCCTGATTCCAGATCGCCTAGCGGTTTTAAGCCCTGACTCTTTCTCTACGACTATGGACACTCCTCTCTAACGCTATTCTTCGCCTGTCCCATCTTCCCAGCTCACCTCCCATGGGGTTTTACCTAAACTTTCTTGTCTTGGAAGAGGCAGAGGCAGAGGCAGAAGTAGTAATAGGAGAAAATAGTAGTAGTTTCTACAACTGCTATTAGTGAGTGTAGAGAGAAGTTACATTGTCCTACGCCCCGATTGAGCTGTGACTTACCAATCCAGTTCATTTCCAACCTGGGCACCTACATCAGTCAACAGCGCTAACAAGCGAGTGCAACCTGGGCACCTACATCAGTCAACAGCGTTAACAAGCGAGTGCAACCTGGGCACCTACATCAGTCAACAGCGTTAACAAGCGAGTACAACCTGGGCACCTACATCAGTCAACAGCGCTAACAAGCGAGTACAACCTGGGCACCTACATCAGTCAACAGCGTTAACAAGCGAGTGCAACCTGGGCACCTACATCAGTCAACAGCGTTAACAAGCGAGTGCAACCTGGGCACCTACATCAGTCAACAGCGCTAACAAGCGAGTACAACCTGGGCACCTACATCAGTCAACAGCGTAACAAGCGAGTGCAACCTGGGCACCTACATCAGTCAACAGCGCAACAAGGAGTCAACCTGGGCACCTACATCAGTCAACAGCGCTAACAAGCGAGTACAACCTGGGCTACATCGTAGAGCGAGTGCAACTCCACACAGTCACGCTAACAAGCGAGTACAACCTGGGCACCTACATCAGTCAATCAATCAATCAAATCATTCTAGGTAAGACCCACGAAGGGGTGAGCGGGGAAGTGTGGACAGCTGAAGTGTAGTTGGTGAGAGGAAGGTCTTGAGTCGTAGATAAAGTGCCAGGGCTTAACCCAGCTGCGGAGCTATAGTGGACAGGAGCTGGAGATCAGGAATTTGCAGGCGATGTAGAAGACATGGAGAGGCTGACTGATCCGGCTGCTTCACTCTTGGAAGTCCTGGCTGGTGGCAATGCTGGCCTCTGGCTTGGGTTGACAAGTTAGGGCAGGGCGGCTTGCTATGTGGTAGTTGTTAGGTGATGAGGTGCTGGGTTATGTCGGGTTTTTTTCTGGAGTGTGTCTATTGACGTTAGCCATTTGTTAGCTTCTTGAACGTGGCTTTGTTCATGACGTCAACGAGGACTCTGGAGTTGAAATATTGTGCGTATGTTATTGCATCTGAAACTCCCTTTAGTACCTCAGCGAGTGTCAATACCTTACTTGAATATTCGCCATCAGGTAGTGGTATAGTAGGGTACTTGACTTTGCCATTTATCAGCCGTGTGTGTAATTCAATTAAGTGTAGGTCGTCTCCACTTGCATCAGCTGTGTTGAAGCCAGCACCATTGAATGTTATGTGTTGGGATGTTTTCTCTTTTGTGAATATTTTCGATTTCTTGATTGGTGGAGATTCAGTAGTGACGGCAGTAGCCTCTGCTAAGAGTGTTGTAGTGGTGGTGACAGGTGCTGGTGGTGTCGGCGTCTGCACGGTCTCTGATTGGTCCATCTCCATGGCGGAGCGAGGAGCTTGAGGTGGTGGTGGTTGTGGTGCAGGTGGTGTTGATTGAGCAGGCGTTGTGATGTTCAGTGGCGCACTGGTGCACTTGATGATGTCAGCTGATGGTGGTGAGTCTGGGAAGTTGATCTTGGGCATGTTGTTTAGTTCAAAGATCTCGTTGATGACAGTGTTGAAAGAGCCTGGATTCGCCATGTTGGCCATGTGGGCATATATCATGCAGTACTGGATTTTGGTGGTGTCCATTGTTGGTGGTGTGACGACTGTGTTGGTAGATGGTAGTGTGGCTTTGAGAATCTTGGTGGTGTCAGCCTGGATCTTGGCGATAGCAGCGTAGGTGGGGGACTTTTGCTGTGCCTTTTTCTGGTTTGCTTCTTGTGTTTTCTTGAGTACCTCACGTCGTGTTGGACAACGAGCAGCCAGGGTGTGGTGCTCGGTCTTGCAGTTGAGACACTTGGGTTGAGTGGTGGTGGTGGAGCAGGACTTGAAATCGTGGCCCTCAGTACCACAGTTTGTTCAAAACTTCTTGTCCTTGTTGGTGCAGTCCTTGGTGGTATGTAGGTAAGAAAAACAATTGTAGCATTGTGGGACAATTGTGTATCTTTCTGCTTCTATGAAGGCTGGGTTGATGTGGAAGTAGTGCACTGCTAGTCCCTCATCTAGCACTTTTTCCGCCATGGTGACGTCATTGAAGGTGACCTTCAACATGGACGGAGCAGTGGATATTTTTAGAATGGAGTCGACCTTTGCCCAAGGGTTCAGGTCCTCTATGGATGACTTGATTTCAGCATTGTCTTGAGCAGTAATGAGTGAGTCCAGGCGTTTGAGGAACACAATCCTCTTGGCCCTCATTGCTGGGGAAGTCCAGACTTGGAATCCCCGGTCTTGGAGCTTGATAGTAGCAGTGGTGGTAAGAAGTTTCTCAGCCTCGTTGTCGTCGATGCAGACGACAATGAAGGCCGCCTTGAGTGTCAGGATGGCAGTGAATTTGACTTGCAGACTACTGCTGACAGCAGAGTCATTTATTACTCCACTAGCAGGCTTGATCTTAACCCTGTTAGAGAATTGCATCATGGTGGTGATGCAACACAAACGCAGTAAAGGTTTCCCTCCCCATCAGTCAACAGCGAGTACAATCAGTCATAATGGACACGAGACTACGCTCCTTCCCGGTGACTTGTGCCACCTGTCTCCAGAGCTACCTGGTACACAATCGCCACGCTACAACACCGCTATAATTACTTAACTATAGTAACCCTTCAGGCTTAGAAATTAGTACTGTCCTGATTATTATAGTCATTTTTTATTTTAACTTAATATTAATAAAGTTTGATTTAGTGATGTCTTATAATTTACCATTTTATAACAGTTATTATTTTTCCTCTCAGTAATTTTCATAACGGGGATTTTTGTGATATCACTGACAATCAAGATCATCATAATCATATTCAAAATTATTATAATCATAATATCCATCATAGAGATAAATGGTATAAAATACCGACATAATGGAAAAGTAGACAAAATGCAGTATTATGCCCCTCAAAGGAGGGTCCTCGGTGCTGGTGAGGGGCTTTTGATCTAGGGAATTGGATCCGCTTAAACGTTTGTATCACGAGGTGATATTTTAGTGGAATCAAAACGTCTGAGAAAGTCTGTCTCCTCCAGTGCAGCATCTGAGAAAATCTCTCCCAGGACGATTACCTGAAAGACAGAGTCTCTCGCCCAGTTGAATACCTGGAGAAGATTCTTTTCCCTCCTGAAGTACACCTGAGAAAGTCTTGCTCACCAACGATAGTCTATTTAAAAATCCATCGCGTTGAAGTAGTCATAGTAATCTTGTTCTCACTTGTAGTGAGCAAAAGTTTTGGGGGAATTTATATTTAACTTCTATCTTTTTACCTTTTGATAGTTTTTTTTAATTACACAAATCATTTCTTGTTGTATTAATTTATATATTATTTCCACTACTCAATTTTCGCCATGTTATGAGGTATTCGCCAGAGAAAATTGTTTATTTAATAATAAGTTAATTTGTGATTCATCTGGTGTAACTATTTCTTGTTTAACTTATCTCGTTATTCAACTCAATAATTAGGTTACACGATAGGTTTCCTATTAATAAATCTATTAATTATTTGTAATTGGTTTCCTTTGCATTTTGTAATTAGGACTAATATTTTTTTGTGGATTTCTAAGATGCTGTTTCTATGTAAAGAGAGTTGAGGAGTGAAGGCCCGTGGGGGTTTATGAAATGAGTTGATGGGAAATGGTAGGGAAAATCACTGTTGGAAGAACTGAATTGTTTCACTGAGAGCAACTGTTCCAAGACTCGTAGGATGATAATTAAATGGGAGTGTATTATGCAGTGTGCTGCAGGAAAAAAATATATAAAAAATAATGCTCCATAGTTCCAGTATTGTACTGAATCCGGAACTATGGAGCCTTATTTTTTATACATATTTTTCGTGCAGCTCACTGCATAATAGAGTGGAAAAAGTGAAGGAGAAGAAGGTTGAGGGAGTAGGGGAGGTGGCTGAGGAAGTGCAATGAAAGTTTTCACTGTCTACTCTAGAAAGTGTTTGGAGAACTATGTTTAGTGTTGAGTGCTTCAAAACACAAGTAAAGTTAGGATAATACAATAAATCAAGCCAATAGATTAGAAATTATTACATGAATATTTACAGTTTCTATAAAAAATACAATCACTTCTATAGGTGTCATCCTGCAGGATATTCTTAAATCATGAACGTTAATGTGAATAGTTTCTGTAGTGATGTAAGTACTGACGAGACTCGTCTGCAGAGTATTGTTGAGACTTGATTGTAAATGTGAAAAGTCTGAGTGGATTACCAAACTATGACAAGACTCTAGTGGAAGTAATTATCCAGCGCTTTAACTTTTCTCATTAGTTCTCTTGATAATCTTGCTTACACTGACGTTCTTCACAATATCTGTTTATTTGATAATGTTAGCAAGGGCTAGTGAGTATAAGTGCGTTAATGACTGTAACTGTTAGCGAGTGATGGTAATTGTAAGTGAGTGTTGGTGTGAGTGTGTGTGTCGTTATGTGTAAATATGTTTTGGAGTGTTTGTGAGTCAAAGTTGTGAAGCAGAATGTTGGTAAGTGTATGTTTATGTTGGTCTGTTTAGGTGTGTGCATGCAAGTGTTGGTGTGTTCAGGTTTGCATTGGTGTATGTAGGTGTGTATTCTTGTCTGTAAGTTTATGTTGGTGTGTACTGGTGTGTGACTGTGTCGATGTTCGTTGGTTAGTGCCATATTATGTAGTAGGGATCCGCCTTAACACTATTTTCCTTAGTTATATTCCTATTTAATTTTATGTTCAAACACTAAAGTTTACCTTGAAATTGTACATGTGAATGAACTGACACCTTGGTGTGTGCTGTTGTACTGTTGTGTTTTGGTGTATGTAGGTGTGTGGTAGTGTATGTAGGTGTGTGGTAGTGTATGTAGGTGTGTGGTAGTGTATGTAGGTGTGTGGTGGTGGGTGTAGGTGTGGTGGTGGGTGTAGGTGTGTGGTGGTGGGTGTAGGTGTGTGGTGGTGTATGTAGGTGTGTGGTGGTGTATGTAGGTGTGTGGTGGTGGGTGTAGGTGTGTGGTGGTGTGTGTAGGCATACTCTAGAGTAGTGAGATTATAAACAGGTATATTCCAGAAGGGTGTGAATTTATGCACCTTAAGCAGTGATAATCGATTTTGAATCTCGTCCATAGGAAAAACAAACAAGTTTCTTCCAGAGTGAATATCTTGGAAGGGAAGACAAGTCAGCACTGAGATAGTCGCTGAAAGTCTCGTTGGCTGATACATTTCCTTCTGTATTCTCCACAAATATCTTTTACTTCTCTGATAAAGTCTATGTTAACACTCTCCGTTACTAGTGAAGTTTTTTCATATAAATTTTTATAAACTGTTGTTTTTCCTTCGAAGTCAAATTAATTTTCCATATATAATCACAAGTTAGATTTCATAAACTGTTGTTTTTCCTTCGAAGTCAAATTAATTTTCCATATATAATCACAAGTTAGATTTCAGTCAGAAGTTAAACTGAATATATCGTTTCAGATGAAAATTTGGAATTCTTTTTTAGAAGTTCAACGAAAGCCTAAAGTCAAATTGAATGACTATTTGAAATGGTCAAATTCAGTTTCTCGTTGACGAAGCCAAAATAAATTTCTCTTTGCCAATGACGAATTTCTTTTGTGCAGAAATTAAATAGAATTTCTGTTTGAAGGAGTAAAATTGAGTTTATCTTCGCAGAGATCAAATAACTTAGTTTTACGCCAACATGGAACCAACACTTCAAGTGAGAGTCATAAAATGCCAATGGACGTACGGGAAACATGGAGTTTTACATTGATGAAATCGTCCTTGCCTGCTACAGAAAGGAATCTACCTATACGAAACGTAGAGTTTTAGGGCAGTCACGCAGATTGACGATGCAGAAATATATCTTTTTGCAAAAAAAAAAAAGGGAAAAATTTCACTTCATAAAATAGGATCTTATGTCTTTATATCAGAAATTAATATCTTCACATTAAAACTTTATGTAGTAAATTGACTGAAAAAAAAAGTTAAGGATATTGGAAAGATATTAAACCAGTCAAAGAAAAGCAAAATAAAGGAGAGAAATCCAACAAGGTATAGAGGTAAATACCTAACTGTAAATATTAGGCAACCTACAGAGAGCGACTAACTCAAGTATGCTAGATAACTAGAACCAAGTCTGCAGTAGCTATCTAGTAATCC
>WNWK01023888.1:0-10000 GCA_009830355.1 Cherax destructor | reverse complement strand
TATATATATATATATATATGTCGTGCCGATTAGGTAAAACTGGTCAATTAGCAAGAACTCATCTAAAATTAAGTCTTTTCTAACATTTTCTCTTATACGTTTAAAGATATTTTTTTCATTTATGTTAATGTAAGAATTTATAATTTTGTACCAAGAGAAACTTTGAAAACCTACCTAACCTTATTACAACAAGCGCAATTAAAATTTAGCCTAACCCAACTAAATATATTTTAGATACGTTAACATTATTTTAATAATAAACAAATACAATGAAATATATTTTTTCGTTATGTTCAGAATGATTTTGGCGAAATTATTGCATACACAAATTTTCACTTGTCTTATATGGCAAGGTGAGCGTTGCTATTTAAGCCAAAATCGCAAGTTTTACCTAATCGGCACGACATATATATATATATATATATATATATATATATATATATATATATATATATATATATATATATATATATATATATATATATATATATATATATAACACCTCGGCCATTATTACACTGCTTACTATTACTACTACAACTACTGCTACTTCCAATACTACCTCTACCAATACTCACTATTACCTCTACTTCTGCCATCACCTCTACCTCACAGTTTCCCGGCCTCGCCCCTCTCATATGTATACTGGCCCTTCCCTTGCACTTCGGTGTGACTAGTTAATGGTCAAGGTATGTCGCCATAAGTTTCAATATCTTATGTTCGTTTATATATATATATATATATATATATATATATATATATATATATATATATATATATATATATATATATATATATAGATATATGTCGTGCCGATTAGGTAAAACTTGTGATTTTGGCTTAAATAGCAACGCTCACCTTCCATATAAGACAAGTGAAAATTTGTGTATGCAATAATTTCGCCAAAATCATTCTGAACATAACGAAAAAATATATTTCATTGTGTTTGTTTATTATTAAATTAATGTTAAAGTATCTAAAATATATTTAGTTGGGTTAGCTAAATTAAATTGCGCTTGTTGTAATAAGGTTAGGTAGGTTTTCAAAGTTTCTCTTGGTACAAAATTATAAATTCTTACATTAACATAAATGAAAAAATATATCTTTAAACGTATAAGAGAAAATTTTAGAAAGGACTTAATTTTAGATGAGTTCTTGCTAATTGACCAGTTTTACCTAATCGGCACGACATATATATATGTCGTGCCGATTAGGTAAACTTACGATTTTGGCTTAAATAGCAACGCTCACCTGCCATATAAGACAAGTGAAAATTTGTGTATGCAATAATTTCGCCAAAATCATTCTGAACATAATGAAAAATATATTTCATTGTGTTTGTTTATTATTAAATTAATGTTAACGTATCTAAAATATATTTAGTTGGGTTAGGCTAAATTAAATTGCGCTTGTTTTAATAAGGTTAGGTAGGTTTTCAAAGTTTCTCTTGGTACAAAATTATAAATTCTTACATTAACATAAATGAAAAAAATAATCTTTAAACGTATAAGAGAAAATTTTAGAAAGGACTTAATTTTAGATGAGTTCTTGCTAATTGACCAGTTTTACCTAATCGGCACGACATATATATATATATATATATATATATATATATATATATATATATATATATATATATATATATATATATATATATATATATATATATATATATGTAGAGGTGATGACAGAAGCAGAGGTAGTAGTGAGTAGTGGTAGAGGTAGTATTGGAAATAGCAGTAGTTGTAGTAGTAATAGTAAGCGGTGTAATAATGGCCGAGTTGGTAATACGAAGGGCATTGTTACACAAGAGTCAGAGAGTGGAGCGTTAGTGAGGCAATAGTATTAGTAGTAGTAGTAGTAGTAGTAGTAGTAGTAGTAGTAGTAGTAGTAACAGTAGTACTAGTAATAGTAATAGTGGTAGTAATAATTGTAGTGGAAATAGTCTACGGTCAAGAGAAAAACGAAGAAAAGGGAGCACTGCATGAAAGCTGATGATCCATGAGGGTTAGACCAAAAACCCATAAAAAAACTCAAAAGACAGAAATTACCTAGGCCTAAGGAAAGAAAAAGGTTATATAGGAAAGGAGAAGATGTGAGGAGAGGAGGAGATAAAGATCAGGTCAAGTCACGAGTGTTCTGAAGTTTGGAGCATTTCACAATGTAATGAGAAGGTAAGGAATCTACACAGACAAAGACAGGGTTAAGATATACATTAGGAAAGTTGTGTATAAGGGATGTTTTAACAAGACTGCGTCTGTGAAGGCCAGAAGATCGATAGACAGTTTTCATATATGATTTAAATACTTTATGATTATATTACTTAAGAAAATTAATCGTTAGTGGATTGTTACCACATTAACTAAGATTATTCTCCATTTTTAAGGACAGATTAATTTCAAAGGCTGACAGCTTTTATCGAACGTCAGCTCAAAGCCCATAGCTATTTAAGCAGCGTTCTTGGGCTACTCTAGGAAGCTGTCTGATTCAACATTCCTTATCAAAATCTCCACTCAGTTTGGCCTAGAACATGATTCCCGATGTTGTCTTCTTTATCGTGTCCAAAATTATTTTAAATTTCTGTCTACTTTTACCTAATTGGTTTTGGCAGATAATATTGGCGTCTATGATTTATATAACAGAGAGTAGTTACAATATTAATGAACATCTAATCTTTAAGATTTGGTTAATAACTTCCATTATTTTTGGTTTGTAAGTAACAGCAATTATGTAATAAATTTCTAGTTTCGTGTCCATTTCTAAGTCTAGGTCGCCTTAGCATTTCGGAAGAGAATTCGAATAATTATGCTGAGTTTACATGTGACAATTATGGAGTCTGAAAGTACAGACGTAGGGACTAATCCACTGTGCTGTAGCTTCCTGATCATTGCTGTAGTGTCTGTTTACAATGGTTGCATTTTATATTTACACTTTAATTTGATTAGAAATGAAAATGTAATTTAGTTACATAATCTTCAACAGTTCCACAACCCTGTTAGTTACAACGTAACAATAATGATTATAATAACGAGACAATTCATCAAGTTTCCAGACCCATTTCTTTAAAAAATCCATTTTATTTCTACTCTTGTTTTTCTTTATACTTAAAATAAACGTTTTTTTTATTGAAAATGAAAAATATTTGGTAATTCAATATAAATAAACATAAATTTACTTAAGTATTATACGCTCAGTTACTCAAATGTCTCCATTGCTAGGAGCAACACTGAGGAACTCACTGTAGAATCTGGCTTTTAATCATCGTTATACGTGGTAGGAACGCACTGTAAAATTGGCAGGAATAATTGTTAAGCGTTGGTGGAACTCATCCTATAGTGAGCACTATGCAAACATGGGCAGTAAGGGGCCAGACTAGAGGAACAAACATCGAGCGATATTTGTATTTTGGAATCCTTCCTAGCACTAAAACACATTTGTCGAAGTTCAACCTCGTTTTTTTTTTTATCTGAGTCATGTTGCCCGGATAACATGCCTCGAAATTAAGGAAGGCATTCTGTCCAAATTGTTCTGTAAAAAAAAACATGAAAGTTCAATATGTCTTGCTTCCTCTACCCTAGGGGAAAACAGAAAATATTGAATATATATATATATATATATATATATTTATTATTATATTATATTATATATATTTATATATATATATATATATATATATATATATATATATATATATATAATATATATATATATATATATATATATATATATATATATATATATATAATATAATATATATATATATAGAGAGAGAGAGAGAGAGAGAGAGAGAGAGAGAGAGAGAGCGGGTGTAGAGGAGATAGAGAGATTTTGTGAGATGTTAAGCGAATGTATAGGAACTTTTGAACCAAGTGAGAGAGTAATTGTGGTAGGGGACCTAAATGCTAAAGTAGGAGAAACATGTAGAGAGGGTGTGGTAGGTAAGTTTGGGGTGCCAGGTGTAAATGATAATGGGAGCCCTTTGATTGAACTTTGTATAGAAAGGGGTTTAGTTATAGGTAATACATATTTTAAGAAAAAGAGGATAAATAAGTATACAAGATATGATGTAGGGCGTAATGACAGTAGTTTGTTGGACTATGTATTGGTAGATAAAATACTGTTGAGTAGACTTCAGGATGTACATGTTTATAGAGGGGCCACAGATATATCAGATCACTTTTTAGTTGTAGCTACAGTGGGAGTAAAAGGTAGATGGGATAGAAGGAAAATAAAAGCAGAATGTAAGAGAGAGATAAAGGTTTATAAACTAAAAGAGGAGGCAGTTAGGGTAAGATATAAACAACTATTGGAGGATAGATGGGATAGTGAGAGTATAGACAATGGGGTCGAAGAGGTAAAGGGTAGGCTTAAGAATGTAGTGTTAGAATGTTCAGCAGAGGTTTGTGGTCACAGGAAAGTGGGTGCAGGAGGGAAGAAGAGCGATTGGTGGAATGATGATGTAGAGAGATTAGTAATGGAGAAAAAGTTAGCATATGAGAGGTTTTTACAAATTAGAAGGGATGCAAGTAGGGAAGAGTATATGGAGAGAAAAATAGGTTAAGAGAGTAATGAAGCAATATAAAAAGAGAGCAAATAAGAGAGTGGGTGAGATGTTATCAAAAATTTTTGTTGAAAATTAGAAAACTTTTTGGAGTGAGATTAATAAGTTGAGGAAGCCTAGGGAACGAAAGGATTTGACAGTTAAAAATAAGAGAGGAGAGTTATTAAATGGAGAGTTAGAGGTATCGGGAAGATGGAGGGAGTATTTTGAGGAACTGTTAAATGTTGATGAAGATAGGGAAGCTGTGATTTCATGTATAGGACAAGGAGGAATAACATCTTGTAGGAATGAGGACGAGGCAGTTGTGAGTGTAGAGGAAGTTCGTGAGGCAGTGGGAAGAATGAAAGGGGGTAAGGCAGCTGGGATTGATGGGATAATGATAGAAATGTTAAAAGCAGGCGGGGATATAGTTTTGGAGTGGTTGGTGCTATTATTTAATAAATGTATGGAAGAAGGTAAGGTACCTAGGGATTGTCAGAGAGCGTGCATAATTCCTTTGTATAAAGGCAAAGGGGACAGAAGAGAGTGCAAAAATTATAGTGGAATAAGTCTGTTGAGTATACCTGGCAAAGTGTATGGTAAAGTTATTATTGAAATAATTAAGAGTAAGACGGAGATTAGGATAGCAGATGAACAAGGAGGCTTTAAGAAAGGTAGGGGGTGAGTAGACCAAGTGTTTACAGTGAAACATATAGGTGAACAGTATTTAGATAAGGGTAAAGAGGTTTTTGTGGCATTTATGGATTTGGAGGTGTATGACAGGGTGGATAGGGAGGCAATGTGGCAAATGTTGCAGGTGTAAGGAATAGGAGGTAGGTTACTGAAAGGAGTGAAGAGTTTTTACGAGGAAAGTGAGGCTCAGGATTGAGTATGTAGGAGAGAGGGAGATTATTTCCCAGTATTTATAGATGGGGTTGTAAGAGAAGTGAATGTGCGGGTCTTGGCAAGAGATGTGGGGTTAAAAGCTAAAGAATCTAACACAAAGTGGGAGTTGTCACAGTTGCTCTTTGCTGATGACACTGTGTTTTTTTGAGATTCTGAAGAGAAGTTGCAGAGGTTGGTGGATGAATTTAGTAGGGTATGTAAAAGAAGAAAATTAAAAGTGAATATAGGATGAGGATGAGGAAAACAAAAAGATTAGGTGACGAAAGAATGGATATCAGATTGGAGGGAGAGAGTATGGAGGAGGTGAATGTATTCAGATATTTAGGAGTGGACGTGTCAGCAGATGGGTCTATGAAGGATGAGGTGAATCATAGAACTGATAAGGAAAAAATGATGACTTGTGCACTTAGGAGTCAGTGGAGATAAAGAACTTTGTCCGCGGAAGCAAAGAGGGGAATGAATGAGAGTATAGTTATACCAACACTCTTATATGAGTGTGAAGCATGGGTGATGAATGTTGCAGCAAGGAGAAGGCTTGTGACAATGGAGAGTTCATGTCTGAGGTCAATGTGTGGTGTGAATATAATGCATAGAATTCGTAGTTTGGAAATTAGGAGGAGGTGTGGGATTACCAAAACTATTATCCAGAGGGTTGAGGAGGGATTATTGAGGTGGTTCGGACATGTAGAGAGGATGGATCAAAATAGAATGACTTGAAGAGTGGATAAATCTGTAGTGGAGGGAAGGAGGGATAGGGGTCGGCCTAGGAAAGGTTGGAGGGAGGGGATAAAGGATTTTTTGTGTGCAAGGGGTCTGTACTTCGAGCAAGCTTGCGTGAGCGTATTTGATAGGAGTGAATGGAGGCAAATGGTGTTTAATACTTGACGTGCTGTTGGAGTGTGAGCAAAGTAACATTTATGAAGGGATTCAGGAAAACCGGCAGGCCGGACTTGAGTCCTGGAGATGGGAAGTACAGTGCCTGCACTCTGAAGGAGGGATGTTAATGTTGCAGTTTTATTACTGTAGTTTAAGCACGCCTCTGGCAAGACAGTGATGGAGTGATTGATGATGATTTTTTTTTTCGGGCCACTCTGCCTTGGTGGGAATCGACCGATGTGTTAATAATAATAATAATAATGTAAAATAAGTAAATTGAAAGTGACCGATGTGTTAATTCCTTGGCTGGTCTGATTCCTGACGAAATTAAACCTTTCGTTTTTGGTGCATCACTTTGTGCCCTTAAAAAGAATGATGAAGGAATTAGGCCAATCGCAGTGGGCAACACTTTTCGCCGCCTTGTTTCTAAAGCTGCTGTCAGAAGTATTCGCACAGAGGCAGCCATCATGCTTCAACCAAACCAGCTTGAGTTTGGGGTCTCTCAAGAAAGTGAAGCAGCGGTTCATGCAACAAGGGTGTATATCGACAACCTGCCTGAGGACAATGCAGTGGTAAAATTTGATTTCAAGAATGCATTTAATCTCCTGAAAAGAGATGTGGTATTAGCAGCTGTACAAGAACATTTACCAGGTCTCTTCCCTTTTGTTTCAGTTGGATATAGCAAGGAATCAATGCTCCTGTTTGGAGAGCATGAAATCACATCATCAGAGGTTGTCCAGCAAGGGGATCCTCTCGCATCATTTCTCTTCTGTATAGCGGTTAGGAAAATCACAGTCAGACTGACCAGTGAGCTAAACATCTGGTTCCTGGATGATGGCACACTAGCAGGTACAAAGGAGTCCCTTCTAGATGATCTTACACAGGTGATCACACGGGGACAGGAAATGGGTCTCATCCTGAATCAATCCAAATGTGAAATCATCTCAGTCAATCAACAAGTGATAGATGCAGTGATATCAAAAATACCAGGAGCAACAGTCATTGCCCCTACAAATTGTGTCTTGCTTGGAGCACCTCTGGGAAGCGATGCCATTGACACAATTCTCAGGTTGCCCAGGTTGACATATTTCCTAAGATGTGCTCCTTCATATAACACTATACTGCACGAATATGACAGTATCCTGAGGCAGATCTTTACTAAAGTACTTAACCTTACTCTAGAAGATGGGCAGTGGGACCAAGCTACACTCCCAGTCAGACTAGGAGGCATTGGTGTCCGCAAGTCATCACAGATTGCGCTACCTGCTTTCCTGTCTTCATGCATTGCATCCAGAGGGCTTGTAGCAGCGATTCTCCCTGAACATCTTAGGGACAAGATTGGAGCCCATGACCAAAAGTTCATTGACAGAGCAAGGATCTGGGATAATCTAAAGGGCTCTGAAACCAGGCCTGCTCCCCCCAACAACTACAAACAGTCGCACTGGGATGGCCCAGTAGTAGAGAATATAGCCTCAGCAATGCTTCAGAGTGTGTCAGGGAAGGATAGAGCCCGCCTCCTGGCAGTGAGAGCTCCTCATGCAGGAGACTTTCTGTTGGCTGTTCCCAACTCCAGCCTTGGCACACGCCTCGACCAACATACCATCCGCATTGGTGTTGCCCTTCGACTTGCCACCTCTATTCTCGCCGAACACAGGTGTATTTGTGGCAGTGAAGCAGCAGACCGATTCGGGTACCATGGTCTTGTGTGTCGTAAATCCGAGGGAAAGATTGCAAGACATGAAGAGGTTAATAACATTAACAAGATTAGCCTCACAACAGCCGGATGCCCGGCAGTAAGGAAGCCACCCCAACTATGCAGATCTGATGGCAGCCAAAAGCATCCAGATGGTATCACCCTTCAAGCCTGGACAGATGGCAAGCAGGTTGTGTGGGACTACACATGTGCATCAACCTTAGCTGATACCTATGTCCAATACACCAGGGAGGAAGGAGGGGCAGCTGCCACCTTCAGGGAGTCCCAAAAGTCGAGAAAATATGGAGAACTTGCCCATCATTATATGTTTGTTCCCATAGGCTCGGAGACCCTTTGCTCATGGGGAAAGAGTGCATAAAAGTTCCTCAAGGAGCTGGGCAAAAGGCTCAACAGGGTAACTAGGGATCCAAGGGCAGCTAGTTTTCTGTTCCAGCGACTCAGCGCTGCTGTTCAGAGGGGTAATGCATGCTGTATTTTGGGCACTCGCCCCAGCTCTGAGGAGCTGGATGAGATTTTCGCATTATAATCAGTGACAAACATGTAACAATATGTACTAGACATGTATCTCTCACACCTCGTGTACTGTATATGCCATCTTTATATCAACAATGTATCTCTTAAATCTTTTGTACCAAAAATTATGTAATAAAATATACCTATTGGTAAAAAAACAATGAAAAGATGGGGTGGTAGGAGAAGTGGAATATTCAAATGGTTTCAGGAAGAAATCCAAATATTCTTCCTTGAAGCCTTTTTATCCACTTCTCTGAGGCTATGGGTCGCACAATTTACACCAGAGGAAGACCCCATTATATATATATATATATATATATATATATATATATATATATATATATATATATATATATATATATATATTCAATGTTTCTCTTGAGAATTTATGTCTTATAGTAGACCATCATTGTTACTTGTTTCTGCATAGAGGAAAATATTTGTTGCTTCTCCCAGCATAATGAAAGATTTTGTTATTTGTTCATACTATTTGTTATGGCGGATGGTCGTTATTCTTCTATCGTTGTGTTAAATGGTGGAACTTGTTCCATGCAAAGGAAAATAAAAGAAACATATCAAATTAATATGAATAGTTTTACATACTAAATGAATAAATATGTTGCTATTCTCTTCCAATAATGACTGACTGCTTCGCTGGTACAAGTGCATCAATATAAGGTAGGTTTTACATCCTTTTTTTTCTAAACGTTTGTTGTTCTCGTCTGTCTTAACATATAAGAACAAATTTCGTTACTGCTACAATTTATTCCCTTAACATTCTTTTTCTGCCTCTTACTCTTCGTCTTTCTTCCACGAAGAGAATAAAAATCACAGAGAAGAAGTTGTTGCTGAGATGACGAGAATTTGATGTAATTAGCTGTAAATATTATTCGTAATTACTGGTTGCCAATATTGAAGGTTAAAAAATTGGCTCTGATATATGTGCGAGGTTCATGGGAAGGATGAGGTCAAAGACATGTGTGGGGGTCCCGGAGCTAGAGGACTACACAGTAAATGTTTTACCATGGTTGTGTCTCAAGCGATTTTGGGAAAAATTAATGTTCCACATTCTCAATATGCCAAGAATAATGGAAGATCTCTTAATTATAAAGACAGTATGAAGATCTAATTCAAGTGTCATAATAAAGTAGCGGAGAATAAAAACGCACAATACCGTAGCTGGAACAATACACAAGTAACGCGCACGTAGTAGAAAGGAGCTTATGACGAGGTATCGGTCGGTTAGCCAGACTTTATAAATGGTCCAAGTCGGACCGATACGTCGTCGTGTTGGTATCATCACTGTCATTCCAGTAACTGGAAAGACTATATATAATTTCTGTTAGTTAAAGGGCTCTATGTCATTCTAATGAAAGTTCAAATACTATATCACTATCGAGTCTGAGTTTAGCGAAAGTTTATGATTAGAAATGTTAAATCATGAGGGAAGA
>WNWK01023887.1:0-30474 GCA_009830355.1 Cherax destructor | reverse complement strand
AAGGTTTCCTTACATTGAATTTTTAATGGGGTTGTTTTTTTAAAGAAGACAATTTAAAAAGTTCAATATAGAACTTTGCATATGCCTGGTTGGGTATAATTAACATGTAACTTTTTGGTTGCCGGGAAATTTACTCCAAATTTGGGGAAATTTTAAAGAATTTTTTTTTTTTAAAAAAAGGGTTTTAAAATTTATGATGAAATTTATTGTATAGTTGATAAATTAGTTGTTTCTGGGGGTTTTTAACTCTGTATAAGTTTGGGGTACATAAATTAATCCGAGGCCTAACAAAAATATTTGTGGGTTTTAAATTTTCGATGAAAAAATTTATTTTTAACAAAAATTTTGGGTGAAAAATAGCAAAAGCCTCCTGATTTATTTTAAAACTGAAGGTATATTTTCTCGGTAATATGTTTGAGGATGTAGAAGTTAAATTACAGTTCAATAAGTTTCAGTGTTTAATAAAATAGATTAATTTCTATTAAATTTCTAGTTAAGCAAATTTAAAGCAAAAATTTTCCCTCACAATATAAACTTAAAAAATTACATTTCCAAGTTTCAAATCAGGGCCCTTAAGAAGGGTGTTGTTGGAGATTGGCACTTTAGGGGGGTTTGAACTTCTAAGGAATGAGTTCCTTTTTACTGGAGCGGGGCCCGTTTCCCCTTGAAAGGTGGTTAGTTAAATATAAAATATTTTATATTTTAGGTTAAAGGGAAAAGGGAATAACGGGGGAAAGGTGATTTTTTTGGATTCTTTAAGGGTTTGATTTAGTTGCTTGGTGAGCACCTTTTTTCCCGGAGGAAAGCGAATTAGTTTTTGGGTTTAAAAGGTTGAAGGGGGTGCTTATTTAGAATTTTAAATTTTTAATTTTAGGGTTCTTTTTGTTTGGGGAGAGTTTAAGTTTTTGAGATTTAAAAAATTTTCCCCATCAGAAAATTTTTAATTTTTTTGGACCCCGGGTTAAGTTTTGGGTTAATATTTTCCTTGAAATGTTTTTTAGTTTTTAAAGAAATAGGGTTAATTTAATAAAATTAGTTGAGGTGAAGATAGTAATTAAATGTTAAACACCTTAAATAACAAAATTACCCATTTGAGGGGAATCCGTTAAATTAATTCACGGTAAGTTTCTTGGATGCAAACATGGTTTAATATTCCAGGCAGATTTAAAAAAGTTAGAGGGGGTTAGAGTTTTTCGGACTGGCCATTTCCAAGCAATTAAAAAGGGGCCCCCGAATTATTTTGCGGCAGCGGGAAAGGGTAAGGAAGGGGAAATATTAATGGTTAAAAAGATAAAAGGTATTAGAAGAAGGGTGCCTGGGCAATGGAAGATGTGTTGAGGTAAACAAATAGGAAAAGGGACAACCTATTCCCATAAGATAATTTAATACCAATTTCCGCTTGAAAAAAATACAAAAAATTTTAAAGAATAACCCTATTAAAACGAAAAAAAATACCTAATAATCCAATTTTTAATTTTTAAATTAGAAATAATTTTAATAATAACACCTGGTGGGACTGTGAAAAATAGGGGGTACCCGGAAGGAGAGTCAGTTTAAAAGAAAATTTTGGGGTTCAAATAGAAATCTGTTACATTTTCCATTTTTTGGGGTAACGTTGATTTGTGTTTTTTGAGGTGACAAATAATTTAGTAAATGATACCCGTAAGAAAATTTTAATCGGGGGTCTATTTGGGCTATAAAATCCCGTTTATTTTAGCCTGCAAACTACTTAGTTAACTTTAGCCTCTAAATAAAACTTTTTTAACCTCACTTGAAATTATAAAATTGGGTTTAATTTCCCTTAGGCCAAACTCTCTGAGTCGAAATTTCCGTTGGAAACTTGTTTTTAAATTAAAGGGGCTAAACGTGAACTCCAAAATTTCAAAAATTCCTTCTTCGTTATTTCTAATTTTTAGCCAGGGAGGGGCCTGCTTTACCCAGGGAATTTCAAAGTGAATAAAAATCCCAAAAAAACAGGGGTTTAAGCAAAAGGGAGCCGGTTGTCACTCAAGGAAAAAAATTTGGAGGGTGGGGGAATTTGGAAAAAGACGAATTCTATTAAGAAGCTGAGAAATAATGGGCCAAAATTGTGAATTTTTAAAAAGATTAACCGAATTTTATCTAGTAAATGGAAAGGGCCCGGGGTTGTTTTGGAAAAAAATTTTAAAGAGAAAAGGGGGGGTTTTTAAATGTTTTGTTCTTACAGGGGGCATTAATAATTAAATTAGAGAAATTGAAAAATAGATAGGTGTTGATAGGATAAGATTAGTTTGATTCTGAAAGTAGGTAACGGTTTAAAGCTGAAAGGTCTTTGGGCAAAAAATCCTCATTTTGGATTTCAAAGAAGAATTGCGTACGCAAAAAGAAAGTACAGTGGTACCCCGACTTACGATGGTCCCCAAACACACCCTTTTATGTAAGTTGATTTTTTTAAATGCTTTTGTAAGTGTAATTTTGGGGGTCTAAAAGGACTAGTCTATTTTACATCATTTCTTATGGAGATAAATTCGTTTGGTAATGGCACTTGAACAGCATTCTGGAATGAAAAAATATCATAAGTCGGGGTACCACTGTATCATTCTGGTTGAATGTGGACGGGAGTAACTAAGGGGTTAGCTGGTGTGAAGTTATCAGGGTCCCCTAGTAAATAGGGGTCGAGGAGTGCTAAAAGAATTAATAAGAAAAATATGACCAAGAATCCTACAATGTCTTTGAATGTAAAGTATGGGTGAAAGGGGATTTTATCTGGTGATGGGGACAATCCTAGGGGATTGTTGGCACCTGAGTGGTGGATGAAAAGAATATGAATGAGAGTTGCTGCTGCAATTAGAAAAGGTAGTAGGAAGTGGAAGGTAAAGAATCGTGTTAAGGTGGCGTTGTCTACTGCGAATCCCCCCCAAATTCATTGGACCAGGTCTGTGCCAATATAAGGGATAGCTGAGAATAGATTTGTAATTACTGTAGCACCTCAAAATGATATTTGGCCCCAGGGCAGGACATAGCCTAGAAAGGCTGAAGCCATAGTAAGGAATAAAATTATTACCCCGATTATTCATGCATGGAATATGGTATAGGATTCGTAATAGATTCCTCGCCCAATATGAGAGTAAATGCAGATGAAGAAAAACGAGGCCCCATTTGCATGGATAGTTCGAAATAGTCACCCGTAGTTGACATCTCGGCAAATGTGTGCTACATTTGCGAAAGCAAGGTCGATATGGGAGGAAAAGTGAATAGAAAGGAAAAGCCCCGTGGCAATTTGGGTAATTAAACACAGCCCTAATAATGAGCCGAAGTTTCATAAAATTGAGATATTTCTTGGGATCGGTATGTCGATAAATGCCGAGTTGGCTAATTTAAATAGTGGGTGCGATTTTCGTAAAGGTGAGGTCATTTATTGGGGGTGAGTGTATTGAAGTTTTGATTGTAAGTTTTTACAGTTAATGATGATGAATAGGGTAGAAGTTATTAGTTTTATAGTTGTAGCGATTTGCGGCCTTGGGGCATTTATTTCTAATCATAAACACTTACTTAATGTTTTATTAGGCTTAGAATTTGTAATGTTGAGTATTTTTGGAATGGTAAGAGTTAATATAAGCGGGATTGGGTTAGAAGTAGTATTTGTAATATTTTTTTTAGTTATAACTGCTTGCGAAGGAGCCCTCGGGCTATCTTTACTGGTTTCTGTTGTTCGCTCCCACGGTAATGACTATTTTAGTAGATTCGGTATTTTGATATGTTAAAGTTTTCAGTATTGAATATAGTATTAATAAGATTTGTAATGAATTGAAGTTTAATTCAAATAGGTTTACTGGTAATATGTTTTATTACATTATTTATGGTGAGACATGATTTTTATTTTTTTTGTCTAGGGTATATAATGGGGGTTGATTATTTAAGTTATATTTTGATTGTGTTGAGTGTTTGAATTGTAATATTAATGGTTTACAGGAGTTAAAAAACTGGTAATTTTTTTCTGGGTTTTGTTAGTGAATTTAGGCCTGTTGGTAATTTTAGTTTTGACTTTTAGGTCGGTAAATTTTTTGATGTTTTATATTAGTTTTGAAAGGTCTTTAATTCCAATGCTTGTATTAATTTTAGGGTGAGGCTATTAGCCTGATACTTTATTTGCTTCACTTCCTTTGTTAGTATCTTTGCTCAGGTTGTATAGTTTGGCGGGGAGTTTAAATATAGGCTTATTAAGGGGCTCAATCGGTGGCCCACCTGTAAATATTTTATGGTACTTTTGTACTGTATTTGCATTTATGGTTAAATTACCTTTATTTTTGTTCCATTTGTGGCTACCAAAGGCACATGTAGAGGCCCCTGTATCAGGGTCGATAATTTTGGCGGGGGTGTTGTTAAAGTTGGGGGGTATGGCCTAATCCGAGTTTTAAGGATATTCTCTGAAGTTAATAAAATATTTTCATGGGTATGAATGAGATTGGGAATTTTGTGGGGAGTAATTATTAGTTTAATATGTCTTCGTCAGGTGGATATAAAATCTTTAATTGCTTATTCTTCAGTAGCACATATAGGATTGGTGTTAGGGGGTTGAGTTTCTATAAGGAGGTGAGGTTTGAACGGGGCCCTGGTAGTGATAGTTGGTCATGGTTTATGTTCTTCAGGTTTGTTTTGTTTAGCTAATATAGTGTATGAGCGCTTAGGGAGACGGAGTTTAATAATTAGTAAGGGGTTATTGAGTTTTATGCCTAGCATAGGATTTTGGTGATTTTTATTAATTGTAGGAAATATGGCAGCTCCGCCGACATTAAATTTGATAGGGGAGATTAGACTGATTATTAGGGTGGTTAGGTGGAAAAAGTTGATCATGTTGGGGGTTGGGGCTTCATCTTTTTAGGACTCTTATACTTTACAGTAGAACGTCATTTAGCACGATAGTTACGTTCCTGAAAAAGTCGTGTTAGATAATTTCGTCTTAAATAATTAACAGAACTTATGGGAAAAATAGGGTTACGTGTTTGAGAGTCCCCAAAAAGCCAAACAAGTTTTTTTAGACCAACATATCTTGCAAAAATTGAAGGCGAATATGTAATTTTAGTTCATTGTCATGATCTATTACTGCTTAAGACTACAAATGCAATAGAAATAATAGTATTTCACCTTAAATTGTGGGTAATGATGTTTGTGGATGGTAGTGAAGAGTGGATATGGATGGTGTGGCCCTACTGGGCTGAGGTGGATAGTAGAAGTTCTTGAACTGAAGTCGATGGTTGAACTGAGTGTCTAACTTTAAGTCAGTCAAGCCATTCAGTGTCAGCAGCCATTCAGTATCAAAGTCATTCAGTAGTCAGTCGTCATTCAGTACGTCAAAGTCATTCAGTAAGTCAGTCAGTCATTCAGTGCCAGTCAAGTCTCAGTAGCCAGTCAAGTCATTCCAGTAAGTCAGTCAAGCCATTCAGTCAGCAGTCAAGCATTCAGTCAGTCAGTCAAGTCATTCAGTCAGTCAAGTCATTCAGTAAGTCAGTCAGTCATTCAGTAGTCAGTCAGTCATTCAGTAAGTCAGTCAAGTCATTCAGTAAGTCAGCAGTCATTCAGTAAGTCAGTCAAGTCATTCAGTAAGTCAGTCAAGTCATTCAGTAAGTCAGCCAAGTCATTCAGTAAGTCAGTCAAGTCATTCAGTAAGTCAGCCAAGTCATTCAGTAAGTCAGTCAAGTTCATTCAGTCAGTCAAGTCATTCAGTCAGTCAGTCAAGTCATCTCAGTCAGTCAGTCAAGTCTTCAGTAAGTCAGTCAAGTCATTCAGTCAGTCAGTCAAGTCATTCAGTCAGTCAGTCAAGTCATTCAGTCAGTCAGTCAAGTCATTCAGTCGTCAGTCAAGTCATTTAGTCTCAGTCAAGTCATTCAGTCAGTCAAGTCATTCAGACAGTCAGTCAAGTCATTCAGTCAGTCAAGTTAGTCAGTCAGTCAGTCAGTCAAGTCAGTCAGTCAGTCAGTCAAGTCAGTCAGTCAGTCAGTCAGTCAGTCAGTCAGTCAGTCAAACAAACTTATGTTTACATCTTTTTATGTGTACGAAGTAACACTTCATTACGGCCACAGGTTATGTCTTGTCTTATATCTGTGTTTTCTTCGTTAATTCAAGATCAAAACACAATTCACTCTTATTCTTCACACACACAGCTGGCTGGCTTGTAGCCAGGACTAATTGACGCGTATGAAATACGTACGAATGCTGGGATGGTGGGGTCCGTGGTGGCTGGGTAAGGCGGGTAGTGTCTGCTGAACCACAACAGTAGTAGTAACAAGACTGCTTGTGAGAATGGTTATTTGTTTTTCCTTCCCACAAACTAAGTTTATTCAGGTATACACAGATACAGTTACAAAGATTATCATACATAGCAGCATATGTGTAGAGAACCTAGGATAACCCAAAAAAGTCAGAGTGACAGTATTTCCATTGACTGACTTGGGTTATCCTAGGTTCTCTACACATATGCTGCTATGTATGATAATGTATGTAACTGTACTCACCTAATTGTGGTTGCAGGGGTCGAGACTCAGCTCCTGGCCCCGTGTATCTGAATAAACTTAGTTTGCAAGAAGGAAAACAAATTCCCTTTTCCTCAAAGCATGAGGATTCTTAGGCAGTAAATAACCATGCGCTCAAAACTTTTCCCTCCTGCCGAACTGTAATATCATCTTTACGCGTGTAAGATGATAAGTGTCGCAAATCTTAAATCGTGCAATACCGTAACGTGCAACATAATCTTGTGCTAAATGACGTCTACTGTATATATATACTCTCTAAGTCAACATGGTTTATTTGCTAGTTCTTTTATTCTTGTTGTTCTGGGAAGGTGGGTGAGTATTTTGTTTTAATATTACATGGGATTCCGTTGAATGTAGTTTTTATAAAGTGGGTATTGGTTTTATCTAACTTGTAGAATAAGGTGGCTGAGAGGTAGGCGTTAGATTGTAAATCTAAATAGGAGCGAGGAGCTTTCTTATTAGTAGGTACAAGATTTAAAAGGTTCAACTTTTTTTGACAGCTTTGAAGGATGTTAGTTTAAATTAACTTAAAATCTTAAATAATTAGGATTATAGAGGGAATTAAAAGCCCGAATAAATTTATTGCTGAGACCATCGGGGATGAGATGGGGGTTACAGGATAAAAAGAGGTAAGGCTTCATTTTCTTTGAGAATTTGAGATTGAAATGGAGACCAAGGTTAGCCGGATATAAAAGTAAAGGGTAATTAAGGAGGAAAGTAGAAGAACAAGAAGCACGAAAAAAAATGAGGCGGTAATTATTTCTTGGGTGATAATTCACTTAGGAATAAAACCTGAGAACGGTGGCATTCTGCCTAAGGAGTAGAGTCTTAAGACCGAAATAATTTTAGAAAGGGGTGTTGTATTAGAGTTAATTAAATGAGGAAAAAAGTAAGATTGGGTAGACAAGAAATATAGGGCTACTGAGGTGGCAATTAATGCATACAAGAAAAAATAGATTATCCATGAAGTCTCGTTAATTAATATGGCGATTAACATTCAGGACATATGATTGATTGATGAGTAGGAGAGAATTTTTCGAAGGGATGTTTGATTGATTCCACCTAATGCCCCTATTACCCAACCAGTGTTTTCCATATCCCCATACGTACCTCAAGACTTTCTCACGAAACCAACCACATCTTCCCTTAAAATTGGATAAATCGCTGCAACATGCCAAATTTTACTATACAGCAATGTGTTTACCACAAAAACCCCTCTGTAAATAGTCGTATCCCCTACACTCCAACCTCCCATCCTTCTCATTGCGCCTCTTATTACATTATCTACATTTACTTGACGCGCTCCCCATAACTATCCATAAACACGATACCACAAATCTTTAAGCTTTCAACCACATTCCAACCACACCTTCTACCAACCATCCCCCTACCCAAGCACCTATCTCAAGCAACTTAGACTTACACAAATTTATGCTCATTCCTGTTGCCTTTCCAAATTCCTCCAAACCGCACTTACTCTAACCAGCTCTTCCTCACACTTCACCAAAATAGTTGTGTCATCCACGTATCCAAGAATCTTTGACCCGCTATTCATCCCCAAACCCTCCCCACCGCCTGTTCCTAGCCCTTCATTCACCACTTGATACATCGGATTTTGTAGGCAGCAAATAACATTTGAGACAAGGGACACCCCTGCCTCAAGCCTTTACCCATACATACTGCACCACCTAACTTCCCATTCACTTGCACTCGCAATCTTGCATCACTATACAATAATTCTGCCCATCGCACTATCTCCTCACCAAAACCCTGCTTTCTCATGATTCCCCATAACATTTCCCTATCAACGCTATCATACGCTGCTCTCCAATCCACTGCCAAGACTCCGCCCTCACTTTCATCAATAAAATCAATAATACTATGCAAACCCTCATTTATACACCACCCCGGAATACCATATTGCCCTTCTCTATTACTTTACCAATTACTCTCTTAATCCTATTCCCTAACACTTTGCAAACAACTTATAATCCGCACACATCATAGACAGGGCCCTATAATTCCTAATAGTCTCTCCCACCCATCCTTACGTATCAACACTACCACTCCTGTTCTTTGCGATTCACCCATGCATCCTTTTTCCTTCATACCATTAAATAAACGCACCACACATTCCCTTAATGCTTCCCAATTCACCACATAAAAGTCGTTAGGCAATCCATCCACTCCTGGTGACTTACGCATACTCATACCATTTAATGCTTCTAAAATCTCATCCTCACTTATTGCACCACCCATTCCCATCATATCTTCTTTCGTTACAACAGATTCAACACTATCTAATAGCTTACTCACCTCCTTATGCACTCCAAAATTTGCTTTAAAACATTCGCGAAACCATACACTCGCATACATACTCATTGCCTCTGTTGTTTTCATTATTTGCCCCTTTTTATATCCCTCGATTTCATCCTGAACTTCCAAAGTGTTTATTTACATACCATTTCTACGTTTCCTATATTTCCGCAACATGCACACCGAAGGTTTATCCCCCCACAACACCTCTTCCATTCCTCCCCTCACACGGATTGCATCAAATCGTTCATTTTGTATTTCCCGTAACCTACCTTTAATACTTCTCATTTCCACCATCTGTCTATCATTCCTCCCTGTGCAGCACTCCGCTAATTTTCCCTCCAAATACTTTTGCAACCCATACTCCCTTGCCTCTTTTTTTCTATATATTTGCTTTTTATATCCCTCAAAATTTTTCATCCTGAACTTCCAAATGTTATAACATTTCCCATTATACTTTCTTTTTCCATTAATATGCACATTTAATTTTATCCAACAACACCACTTCACCACTACCCTTCAATCCAGATTCAACTAACACAATCTTCATGGTCTGTATTCTACATCCAACATTGAACCTTCAATACTTCATTTACCTCTGAACATATATTCATCCGACTCCTCGTCGGACAAAAGTGTAATCAATCAAACCTCCTCCTCCCACCACATCAACCACTCCCACACTCCCAAGCACATCCCTTAATACACTCAAAACACATCCTTCCCTTTGATTCCACACCCTCTCCCTTATAATACAGTTCCAGTCTCCTCCCATACTACTACCTCAGGTAAACCCTCAATAAATAAATTAAGTGGTTCCGCACATACTCCTCCTTTACCCTCCTATTATAATAGCCGGTAGATACACCCCAATGAAAGAAACCCGTACACCACCCCACACGCCATCCACCCTTACAACTCTACCCTCACTACCCTCTTCCCATTTCAACAACTAAAAGGGCTGTTCTCCTTAACTAAGACCCCACTCCACCCTTGAAAGACCCCGCACTACCCACATACACACTATATCCAGGCACAATCAGTTCCCTCCCATACCGATAATTATGCTCCTGTATGAAAGCTACATCCACAGCATATCTTTGAAGACTTACCTGTAACCATTTCCTTTTATCTTGCTTTAGCTCCATTTACATTTAAAGTTAAACTCCTGAAAACATTAAAGGTGGTTTTCCTTGGATCGTCCTGTTTTCTTCCCTTCCAATTTCATGATACCTTGTCCTGTTCCTTTACTTTTATCCCCATTCCTAACATCTTTACCTTCCCATACCGTTTTGCATGTTCCTCTTCCTGTTCTTAACGTCAACCGATACTTTTTACATGCCTCTGTGCCGGGTAAGGACGTCGTCCTCCCCATGGCCATGGATCTCTTCCGAGAATCCGTATGCACCTCCATGTCTGTGTCTCTGTCCTCATTGTGGATCATCACCTGCACTCCTGCACCTCAAAACCTCTCTACCAGGACTGTCGTCCCCCAAGTCTCCCACCTCACATAATATCTCCTCCACTCCCTGCACTGTTCCCTCCACTGTTGGACTGTGAGAACCATCCAACAATTCACTCACCAGTTCAGGTATTGCCATTTCTATATCAAAGTCAAGGGCACCCTCCTCACCAATTGCTCCCAAGGTGTCCTGCGTGCCCACCGATAATGTGAGACACTCGTCTACAGTCTCCTTCACGATATCACTCCACTTTGTTGTCTCTCCCACACTCTCCTCTTCTTGTGGTTTCAGTAGTGCTTCCATACCTTCCTCCTTCCCTCTCTCTACATTCAGTCGCCGTCCTTGTCGTCTGTCACAATCCGCCACCATATGCTCATAAGAGTCACATATGTGACATGTCCTCCTCTGCCCAGCATATGTTACATATACTTGCGTTCGAAATTCATGTAACACAATGTACGAGGGTATAGGTCTTCTTAAAGTCATTTTGAGACTATATGTCCCCTCTGGCACACCCTCATACAGTCCATCATTCCATCGTCCCATAACTGCTGCATGTATGACGCCATAATGCTTAAATGCGTCCCGCACATCAATTTCCTGCGCCTCAAATGGCAAATTGCGAACTTTGATCCATATGTATTGCTGAGACACAACTTTCATCCTCACAATCACTGACTCGTTAATTTGTAAGCTCTTGTCCTCGAATTTATCAACAAGCGCGTCATATACTTGGCCAGTTATCAGCTTGACGAAGATTCTCGTGCTTCCGTTGAGCGCCACTCCATAGATATCTTGATTATCAATGCCGTATTTGTCACGGATTATAGCAGGTAGAAGTACAGATGCGTTGGACTGGTACATAGCTCCTCGTAGCAACTCAATGCATAGTGTTCACCCGTCTACGATACTATACCTCCATTCTGCTGTGAAGGTACAAGCGTCACAGCACAACGAGAGAGCAGCCCCAGTACCTGCCACAGCCAAGGCTGAGCAGCGAAATCATGCAGTGTGCACAGTGTACGTGAGGTGACAGACAAAGTCAGGACAGTGTGCACAGTGTACCTGAGGTGAGATACTGAGTGAGGGCAGTGTGCATAGTAAACCTGAGGTGAGAGACTGAGCCAGGACAGTGTGCACAGTGTACTTGAGGTGAGATACTGAGTGAGGACAGTGCGCACAGTGTACCTGAGGTGAGGGACTGCATCAGGACAGTGTGCACAGTGTACCTGAGGTGAGAGACTGAAGCAGGACAGTGTGCACAGTGTACCTGAGGAGAGAGACTGAGTCAGGACTGTGACTGTGCACCTCTTACCAAAGGTTAGACACTGAGTCAGGAATGTGAGTGTGCACAGTGTACCTGATGTGAGAGACTGAGCCAGAACATTGTGCACAGTGTACCTGATGTGAGAGACTGAGCCAGAACATTGTGCACAGTGTATCTCAGGTGAGAGACTGTGGCAGGACAGTGTACTGTATGAGAGAGACTGAGTCAGGACAGTGTGCACAGTGTACCTGAGATTTGAGACCAAGTCAAGATAGTGTGCACAGTATACCTGAGGTGTGAGACTGAGTTAGGAGCGTGTGCACAGTGTAACTGAGGTGATAGACTGAGTCAGGACAGTGTGCACAGTAATTTGATGTGAGAGACTGAGTCAGGACAGTGTGCACAGTGTACCTGAGGTGAGAGACTGAGTCTGGACAGTGTGCACAGTGTTCCTGAGGTGAGAGACTGAGTCAGGACAGTGTGCACAGTGTACCTGAGGTGAGAGACTGAGTCAGGACAGTGTGCACAGTGTACCTGATGTGAGAGACTGAATCAGGACAGTGTGCACAATGTATCTGAGATGAGAGACTGAGTCAGGACAGTGTGCACAGTGTACTGAGTGAGAGACTGAGTCAGGACAGTGTGCACAGTGTACCTGGGTGAGAGACTGCCAGGACAGTGTGCACAGTGTACCTGAGGTGAGGACTGAGATAACATTGAGTGTGCACAGTGTACCTGAGGTGAGATACTGAGTGAGGACAGTGTGCACAGTGTACGTGAGTTGAGAAACTAAGTCAGGATAGTGTGCACAGTGTTCCTGAGGCGAGAGACTGAGTCAGGACAGTGTGCACAGTGTACCTGAGGTGAGAGACTGAGCCAGGACAGTGTGCACAGTGTACTTGAGGTGAGATACTGAGTGAGGACAGTGTGCACAGTGTACCTGAGGTGAGGGACTGCATCAGGACAGTGTGCACAGTTGTACCTGAGGTGAGAGACTGTGGCAGGACAGTGTTCTGTATGGGAGAGACTGAGTCAGGACAGTGTGCACAGTGTACCTGAGATTTGAGACCGAGTCAAGATAGTGTGCACACAATACCTGAGGTGTGAGACTGAGTTAGGAGCGTGTGCACAGTGTACCTGAGGTGTGAGACTGAGTCAGGACATTGTATACAGTGTACCTGATGTGAGAGACTGATTCAGGACAGTGTGCTCAGTGTACTTGACGTGAGAGGCTGCATCAGGACAGTGTGCTCAGTGTACTTGACGTGAGAGGCTGCATCAGGACAGTGTTCACAGTGTACATGTTGTGAGAGACTGAAGCTGGACAGTGCACAGTGTACCTGAGATGAGAGACTGAGTCAGGACAGTGTGCACAGTGTACCTGAGGTGAGGGACTGAGTCATAACATTGAGTGTGCACAGTGTACCTGAGGTGAGAGACTGAGCCAGGACAGTGTGCACAGTGTACGTGAGGTGACAGACTGGGTCAGGACAGTGTGCACAGTGTACGTGAGGTGACAGACTGGGTCAGGACAGTGTGCACAGTGTACGTGAGGTGACAGACTGAGTCAGGACACTGTGCACAGTGTACCTGAGGTGAAAGTCTGACTCAGGACAGTGTGCACAGTGTACCTGAGGTGAGAGACTGAGTCAGGACAGTGAGTGTGCACAGTGTACCTGAGGTGAGAGACTGCATCAGGACAGTGAGTGTGCACAGTGTACCTGAGGTGAGAGACTCCATCAGGACAGTGTGCACAGTGTACCTGAGGTGAGAGATTAAGCAAGGACAGTGTGCACAGTGTACCTGAGGTGAGAGGCTGAGTCAGGATAGTGTGCACAGTGTACCTGAGGTGAGAGACTGAAGCAGGACAGTGTGCACAGTGTACCTGAGGTGAGAGACTGAGTCAGGACATTGTGCACAGCGTACCTGACGTGAGAGGCTGCATCAGGACAGTGTGCACATTGTACATGTGGTGAGAGACTGAAGCAGGACAGTGTGCACAGTGTACCTGAGGTGAGAATCTGAGTCAGGACATTGTACACAGTGTACCTGATGTGAGAGACTGAGTCAGGACAGTGTGCACAGTGTACTTGACGTGAGAGGCTGCATCAGGACAGTGTGCACAGTAAATCTGAGGTGTGAGACTGAGTCAGGAGTGTGACTGTGCACGGTGTAACAAAGCTAAGACACTGAGTCAGGACTGTGAGTGTGCAGTGTACCTGAGGTGAGAGACTGCATCAGGACAGTGTGCACAGTGTACATGAGGTGAGAGACTCAGGGAGGACAGTGTGCACAGTGTATCTGAGGTGAGAGACTGAGTCAGGACTGTGACTGCACGGTGTACCAAAGGTTATGTTGCATGCAAAGAGTATATAACCTTTATTCGGAGCATGTTAAACACACCCACATAGGCTCCCCTCCAACCAGCGAACCATCGTTAAGGGTTTGGTGATGAGGGCCCCATCATCAAATCAATGACTTGGTTCAGCCAATTAAAATGCGAGTTTAACAATGACAAGGGTGACGTGGTTACCACTCGCGGTTTGTCATTGGAATTCCTGCATAGAGCTGGTTGTGGAAAGTTGTCTGTCTTTTGGCTGCTGCTTAGCCTAGACAACTGTGGCGTGCACTAAACACTACTCCTTTGTATATAGTGTACATATGTGTAAATAGCACTTTGTTATACTTGGTGAAGGAAAAGACAAAAGTCTTATATAATCACAATTACTTGGTGAAGGAAAAGACAAAAGTTTGGAATTAATCTAACTAATTTTTGAAGGAAATACAATTTCAATTCATCTTCTACTGTGTTTCTTTGCTCCAAGCTCCCTTTACACTCAGGTTAACAGGCCATTGAACCTGAGGTTGTAATATGGGGGCCTGTCCGGGAGCTGAATTTGGAGACTTAGAGCAGGAGTTGAGCCTAGAGTTGAAGTTCGCACAGGAGCTAGTCTTGTATGTAGATAGCTTGCTATCTGGCATTGCTTACGCTTTGCCAACGCTTCACGAATTTTTGTGTCTCATTTTTGCATTCGCTTCGCTATGGTCAGCCTGCTATTGTGAGTATTCTGCAATTTGGTTTGTTATTGTGTATCAGCCTTGCTATTGTGTGTGTGCATATTAGCTTTGCTATTGCGTGTCAGCTCTGCTATCGTATGAGTATACTGCAATTCGTACCGTGCATACCGCTACAGCGTGTTAAGTTGGGGGTTAATGCCACCTATTCGAGTCAGACGGTTAGTGTCTGAGTTAACTCTACAAAAGTTGCCAAAACTCTCTCTACAGCGTTGTTGGCGTATCGCTTGTTCTATTGGTGTTGAATACCAGCGTACCCTTACTGCTGCTCAGCTGCGTGATATTATAAGGAGTAAAATACAAACTGAAACTATGGCATATCAGTCTAGTGTTTCTCCCTCTACAGGAGCTGTTAATCGTAGGTCACCATTGAGGTTTCTACAAAATGGGAGAGACAAAACTCCTGAGCAAAACCAGCAAGTCACAGGTGTGGGGTTATCGACAGGTGAGTCTGGTTCACTGGCGCTTGAACTAGCCAGACTCACTCTTGAACAAACTAAAGAACAGCGTGCATTAGCTAAGGAGGAGTTTGATAGAGAGAATGAGAGGAGACAATTCCATCAGACTGTAGATGACTTCAATTTACAAAGGGCAGTACAGTTTGTTCCTCGTTTTGTTGAAGCAGAGCCTGAACAGTTTTTCGAAGCATTTGAAAACCAGGCTCGAGCTTTAGGGTGGCCTGAGGTTCATTGGGCGTCACTGGTGCATACTGCGTTGTTTGGTAAGGCACAAGAATTTACTTCTAGCCTGGGAAATGCTGATTTTGGAAACTATCGCATTGTGAAAACCACTGTTCTTGGGGCTTATCAATGTATTCCTGCCAAGTATAGGAAAGAATTCAAACTCGGCAGAAGGCAGTTGAGTCAGTCTGCTGTTGACTTCGTCAGACAGCAGACCAGGGCTTTTACAAAGTGGTACAAGGCAAGTGGTGTCGCTGATTTTGAAAATTTGAAGCAGCTCATCTTGGTGGACAACCTGCTGGAGTCTGTTAGTCCAGAGGTTCGAGTCTTTCTGCAAGATCATTCCTTGCCTACGGCATTGGAAGCAGCCAGGTTGGCTGATACTTTTGAAACTAACCGCTCCTTGTCCGAGCGGTCATATCTCTCCTCAACAGCCTGGTATGAGCAGAGATCGTCAAAGAAAAGTTCCTGAGTGGAGAAATAAAGGTCAAGATGAAGGTGAATCTCGTCAGCAGTCAACTAAAACACCTGGTGATTCGAAGCAGCAGTATCCAGAGTGGCGTAAGCCACCAAATCAACGAGGTGCCAAAGTAAAAGCTGAGATAGTATGTTATAACTGTGGCAAGCCTGGCCACATCAGACCCAATTGTCCAAGTAAACCCCAACCATTTGGGAAAATCTCTAATATCCCTAATAATATGTCCCAGGAAGAAGTAGAGAAGGGGATGGCCACCTATTATAGTATGTGTAAAATATCCCTTCAGGAACATTCAGAGAAAATGGAAGTTAGAACCTTTAGGGATACTGGAGCATATTGCTCACTTATAAGAGAGGGAGTACTACCCCTTTCTGATCAAACCTCTTTGCAATCCTCAGTTCTGTTAGAAGCTTTTGGAGGAGCAATATTTTCTGTCCCTTTACATCAAATCTATGTGCAGAGTAAATACTACACTGGGTATTTGACTGTTGGTGTCTCGGAGGGATTTCCTATGAAGGATGCAATGCTATTACTGGGTAATAACATTGAGTCTACTAAATGTATAGAACCCATAATGATTAATTCTTCCCCGATGTTGGCCATAACTCGGGCACAATCCAAAGTGATGTCTGATAAGAATGTTAACTCGTCCTTGGACGACTCTGATCTCGGACTAACCAATTTGTTTTGCGAGGAAAACTGGCCAGAGCCTCGTAAATTTAGTGAACAGCCCCAGATCAAGCCTTCCTATTCCAGGGTTGCAGGATTGCCAGATGTCTCTGTTTCCATGCCTGAGGGACTGTCCTTTCGGGAGGAACAACGGAAAGACTCCTCACTAAACTCTGCTTTTGAGGCAGCTATGGGTAAATCTACTTCGGGTCACCTGGTCAAATATCTCTTAAAAAATAATTACTTAGTCTGCACTGAAACTGGTAAGGAGGTGGAGGGAAAACAACAAACAGATAAGTTAGTGGTTCCCAAAAAGTTTAGGTCTCAGATACTAAATATAGCCCATAATTCTTCTTTAGGAGGCCATTTGGGAATTACCAAAACTCAATACCGAATAACAAAAGAATTCTTTTGGCCAAAGTTAAGGCAAGATGTAAAGAATCATATTCGCTGTTGTCCAGAATGTCAGCAGGTAGGGAAACCTAGACATCCCATTAAACCTGCACCTCTCCATCCCATTCCTGTTAATGGAGACCCTTTTTCAGAATTAATAATAGATTGTGTAGGTCCACTACCTAAAGCTAAGTCTGGAAATCAATACTTATTCACAATCATGGATAGAGTAACTAGATATCCAGAGGCAGTTCCCATGCACAGTATTAACACTAAAGCAATCCTTAAAGCTTTAACTAAGTTTATCTCTTGTTTTGGAATTCCTAAAACTATTCAAAGTGATCAAGGTACTAACTTCACTGCCAAAGCATTTAGGGAAGCATTAACTAGGCTAGGAATAGTTCATAACCTATCCACTGCCTATCATCCTCAGTCCCAAGGCGCCTTGGAAAGATTCCATCAGACATTAAAAACAATGATGAGAACATTCTGCTTGCATTTTCCTACAGACTGGGATGAATCACTTCCTCTGTTGCTATTCGCAATGAGAGAAACTGTGCAAGAGTCTACAGGGTACAGTCCTTTTGAGCTGATATTTGGGCACAATGTACGAGGTCCTCTACGTGTGCTCAAAGAAGGATGGATATGAGAAGACGCCTCCACAACCAGCTACAATCCTTCTTCAAGGTTGCAGGTAGCACGTCAGTTGGCTAAGGCTAACTTGAAGGCAGCTCAGAATACGATGAAACAGAGGTATGACAGAAACTCAAAATTTCGCTCCTTCCATCCAGGAGATAAGGTGTTGGTACAGGAGCCTATACCTGGCCACACCTTGAAAGCTAGATTTACGGGACCAATGCAAGTCATAAGTAAATTATCTGATGTAAATTATGTGGTATCTCCCCTTGACAAGACCTCAAAAAGCAAAACTTACCACATTAATCAAATTAAAGCTTTTAATACACCAGATAAAGAAAGTTCCAGTAATGACTCTGTCCTCTGCCTCTGATGACCCTGACTCTTTGCACTCTGAGATTAATGTAAAGCTTCCAAATTCGGTCCTCCTCAAGGACCCTAAACCTTTAATGTTGGGTTTGACCAAGTCTCAAGTAACTAATTTAACTGCGCTCCTACAGTCTTATCCTGATATTTTTTTCGGATGTGCCGAAAAAATGTACATTAGGATATCATGATGTAGATGTTGGAAACTCTAAACCTATTAAACTCTCCCCTTACAGAGCTAATCCTGAAAAACAGAGGCTACTTCAACAGGAGGTAGAATTTCTGTTAGACCATGGGTTAGTGGAGGAGTCATCTAGTCCGTGGGCTTCACCGTGCATCCTTGTTAACAAAGCTGATGGAGGGTTCCGAATGTGCACAAATTACAGTAAGGTGAATGAGGTCACAATTGCAGATGCCTATCCTCTGCCACGTCTGGATGATGTAATCGACTTTGTGGGTAAGGCTACTTTTGTATCCAAATTGGACCTCCTTAAAGGTTACTATCAAGTACCTTTAACAGATAAGGCGAAGGAAATCTCTGCCTTCGTAATTCCAGGAGGTCATTATCAGTATACAGTGACCCCCTTCGGAATGAAAAACTCTCCTGCATCATTCCAGAGACTTATCCATCAGGCTATTAAAGGGCTTGAAGGCACGGCAGCTTACCTAGATGACATAGTTGTTGTGTCGGACACTTGGGACCAACATGTGTTTAGGCTTAAGGCTCTCTTTGAGACCTTCCAGAGTTTTCATTTAACTGTTAATTTATCAAAGTCATCCTTTGGCCAATCTACTATTAATTTTCTGGGCCATGCAGTAGGTAGTGGCAAAGTGGCCCCTAAATTTGCAAAAATTCTGGCCATTAAAAATTATCCAGTTCCCCTGACAGGAAATCCCTTCAACGTTTTCTAGGGATGGTAGGGTTTTATAGAAGATTCTGTAAAATTTTGCAGATATTGTTGCACCTCTAACCTCACTTACCAGTCACAAAGTTCCCTTTATTTGGACCCCAGAATGTCAAGATGCATTTACGAAAGCAAAGAGATTACTTTGTACTGCACCCATTCTGTTGTCTCCAGACTTTTCAAAACCATTTTCCTTACAGATTGACGCTTGTGAGTCTGGGGTGGGGGCAGTGCTTCTGCAATCTGGGGATGATGGGTTGCAGCCTGTGGCATTTTTCTCTGCCAAATACCAGCCACACCAGAGGGCCTACTCTACTATAGAGAAGGAGGGCCTGACTCTACTTCTGGCATTAGAGCATTTTGATGTCTACGTGGGCCAGTCCTCTCAGGTGGTCTCCATTTACAACGACCACAACCCTCTGGTGTATCTCCAGAACATGAAGAACAAAAATACCAGACTCATGCATTGGAGTATTAGGTTGCAACCCTACAATATAAAAATTATACACATTGCTGGAAAATTTAATACACTAGCTGATGAACATGTTGTCCAGAAGTCATTGTATTTAGTTAGGATGTGTTAGGGACTTTAGGTAGAACCAGCCCTTTTTTTTCCCTAGGGTTTTTTTTTTTAGCGGGGGGGGTGCGCTGCTACCGACCGCAGGCACCTTGGACCTATGTTAGCCCTACCGTCAGCTGTCTCACTCTTAAGTTTAAAGCTGGACTTATGTCTCGAGAAAAGTTTAGCTTTAACTAATGAGTGGGATGGTTGAGGGGAAAGGCGGTCCCATTATTATAATGTGCCATGGTGGCACTCTACCCATTTGAGGTGGAAGCCTAGTCCTGAGCCCTCTTGGGGTGGGGGTGTTGCATGCAAAGAGTATGTAACCTTTATTCGGAGCATGTTAAACACACCCACATAGGCTCCCCTCCAACCAGCGAACCATCGTTAAGGGTTTGGTGATGAGGGCCCCATCATCAAATCAACGACTCGGTTCAGCCAATTAAAATGCGAGTTTAACAATGACAAAGGTGACGTGGTTACCACTCGGGGTTTGTCATTATAATTCCTGCATAGAGCTGGTTGTGGAAAGTTGTCTGTCTTTTGGCTGCTGCTTAGCCTAGACAACTGTGGCGTGCACTAAACACTACTCCTTCGTATATAGTGTACATATGTGTAAATAGCACTTTGTTATACTTGGTGAAGGAAAAGACAAAAGTCTTATATAATCACAATTACTTGGTGAAGGAAAAGACAAAAGTTTGGAATTAATCTAACAAATTTTTGAAGGAAATACAATTTCAATTCATCTTCTACTGTGTTTCTTTGCTCCAAGCTCCCTTTACACTCAGGTTAACTGGCCATTGAACCTGAGGTTGTAATAGGTTAGAAACTGAGTCACGACTGTGAGTGTGCACAGTGTACCTGAGGTGAGAGACTGAGGCAGGAGAGTGTGAACAGTGTACCTGAGATGATGGACTGAGTCACAACATTGAGTGTGCACAGTAAACCTGAGTTGAGAGACTGAGCCAGGACAGTGTGCACAGTGTATGTGAGTTGAGAAACTAAGTCAGGATAGTGTGCACAGTGTACCTAAGGTGTGAGACTGAATCAGGACAGTGTGCACAGTGTATGTGAGGTGAGACACTGAGTCAGGACAGTGTACACAGTGTACCTGAGGTGAGAGACTGAGGCAGGACAGTGTGCATAGTGTACCTGAGGTGAGAGACTGAGCCAAGACAGTGTGCACAGTGTATCTAACGTGTGAGACTTAGTCAGGACAGTGTGCACAGTGTACCTGAGGTGAGGGACTGATTCATAACATTGAGTGTGCACAGTGTACCTGAGGTGTGAGACTGAGTCTGGACATTGAGTGTGCACAGTGTACTTGACGTGAGAGACTGCATCAGGACAGTGTGCACAGTACATGAAGTGCGAGACTGAGTCAGGAGTGTGACTGTGCACGGTGTAACAAAGCTAAGACACTGAATAAGGACTGTGAGTGTGCAGTGCACCTGAGGTGAGAGACTGCATCAGGACAGTGTGCACAGTGTACATGAGGTGAGAGACTCAGGGAGGACAGTGTGCACAGTGTATCTGAGGTGAGAAACTGAGTCAGGACTGTGACTGCACGGTGTACCAAAGGTTAGACACTGAGTCATGGCTGTGAGTGTGCACAGTAAACCTGAGTTGAGAGACTGAACCAGGACAGTGTGCACAGTGTATGTGAGTTGAGAGACTGAGTAAGGACTGTGACTGTGCACGGTGTACCTGAAGTGAGAGACTGTGTCAGGAACGTGTGCACAGTGTACCTGATGTGAGAGACTGAGCCAGAACATTGTGCACAGTGTATCTCAGGTGAGAGACTGCGGCAGGGCAGTGTGCACAGTGTACCTGGGTGAGAGACTGAGTGAGGGCTGTGCATGTGTGCAGTGTACCTGTGGTGAGAGACGGAGTCAGGACTGTGTGCACAGTGTACTTGAGGTGAGAGGCTGAGTCAGGACAGTGTTCACAGTGTACCTGAGGTGAGAGACTGAGTCAGGGCAGTGTGCACAGTGTACCTGAGGTGAGAGACTGAGTCAGGACAGTGTAAACAGAGTACATGAGGTGAAAGACTGAGCTAGGACAGTGTGCACAGTGTACATGAGGTGAGAGACTGAGTCAGGACAGTGTGCACTGTGTACCTGAGTGAGAGACTGTTACGGTCCCCTATCTAACAATGGTAGGGGACGTCAAGGGGTTACGTCATCAGACCTGATGTTTGACTGCCGTGCCGGCTTGACTGACAGTGTCATCGAGACTCTCCCCTATTCAACACTGGAGAGTTCACCAGCTCCATGATACACTACTGGAGTTCTCCAGTCAGACCTGCGTGAGAGTTGCAGTGTGGTGCTGGTGACAAGCTCCCTGATATAGTACTGGAGATCGCCAGTCATACCTGCGTGAGAGTTGCAGTGTGGTGCTGGTGACAAGCTCCCTGATATACTACTGGAGTTCGCCAGTCAGACCTGCGTGAGAGTTGCAGTGTGGTGCTGGTGACAAGCTCCCTGATATACTACTGGAGTTCGCCAGTCAGACCTGCGTGAGAGTTGCAGACTCATGCAGTGTGGTGCTGGTGACAGCCTACAGGGCTCCAGTGCAGAGAGAACTGGAACCTATTCTCTCTAGACTGTGTTACTCGAGAACTCTGTACTTGTGATGTTTGCAAGGCCAAGTACAGTTGATAAGGACACTGTAGAGGAGAGCGGCAAGGTCACCAGAATCTACTAGCTTATTCATCATACTATGTACCTGCGACGATGTACCTGAGACTATGTACCTGAGATTGTGTTTATGCGGGGTGAATGTCACAGTGGCGTCGTGACACTGAGGTGGTGTCTTGTGACTACCCGGAGATTGTCAGGTATTCAGTGATGTATCAAGAGTTTGTGACGGTGTCACGACACAAGTTAGTTGTCGTGTATTTGGTGTGTCATAACGCGGTGCACAGGTTATTAGAGATGGGTTCATGATGCAGGGGGCGTGCCATGTGGCACAGAGAAGGTGTCGTGTGGCACAGCGATGGAGTCTTATGGTACAGGGAGATCCGGTGTCGTGGAATCCCGTAAGTGTGCCATAAGACAGAGATAAGGGTGTCTGAGGACACGGTAGAGAAGGAGTATCATGATAAAGTGTGATAGTGTCCTGTGTGACACGATGATGGCACCGACTTGACACCTTACTAAATATATGATTGCTTGTGATATTTTATTGTACTCTTTTGTGTATGTAAATATGTTTTTACACATTATTAGATTTATGATTTTATTCAGATTATATGTTTTTATATTAATAATAATATAATATATAATCTGAGAGATTATTGTTATCCCAAACAGTCTCCTTATTACAAAAGTGTTATTTTTGTATAGAGACTGACTCAGGACAGTGTGCACAGTGTACCTGAGATGAGATACTGAGTGAGGACAGTGTGCATATAAACCTGAGGTGAGAGACTGAGCCAGGATAGTGTGCACAGTGTACTTGAGGTGAGATACTGAGTGAGGACAGTGTGCACAGTGTACCTGAGGTGAGGGACTGCATCAGGACAGTGTGCACAGTGTACTTGAGGTGAGATACTGACCCAGGATAGTGTGCACAGTGTACCTGAGGTGAGAGAGTCAAGATAGTGTGCACAGTGTACCTGATGTGAGAGACTGAGCCAGAATATTGTGCACAGTGTATCTCAGGTGAGAGACTGAGTCAGGACAGTGTACTGAGAGTACCTGGGTGAGAGACTGACACAGGACAGTGCACAGTGTACCTGAGGTGAGAGACTGAGTCAGTACAGTGTGCACAGTGTACCTGGGTGAGAAACTGACCCAGGATAGTGTGCACAGTGTACCTGAGATGAGAGGCTGAGTCAGAACAGTGTGCACAGTGTACCTGAGGTGAGAGACTGAGTCAGGACAGTGTCACAGTGTTCCTGAGGTGAGAGATTGAGTAAAGACAGTGTGCACCTTGTACATGAGGTGAGAGATTGAGTCAGAACAGTGTGCACAGTGTACCTGGGGTGAGAGACTGAGTCAGGACAGTGTGCTCAGTGTACTTGACGTGAGAGGCTGCATCAGGACAGTGTTCACAGTGTACACGTGAGAAACTGAAGCTGGACAGTGTGCTCAGTGTACTTGACGTGAGAGGCTGCATCAGGACAGTGTGCACAGTGTACATGTGGTGAGAGACTGAAGCAGGACAGTGTGCACAGTGTACCTTAGGTGAGATACTGAGTGAGGACAGTGTGCACAGTAAACCTGAGGTGAGAGACTGAGCCGGGACAGTGTGCACAGTGTACGTGAGGTGAGAGACTGGGTCACGACATTGTGCACATTGTACGTGAGGTGAGAGACTGAGTCAGGACACTGTACACAGTGTACCTGAGGTGAGAGACTGAGGCAGGACAGTGTGCACAGTGTACCTGAGGTGAGAGACTGAGGCAGGACAGTGTGCACAGTGTACCTAAGGTGTGAGACTGCATCAGGATAGTTTGCAGTGTACCTGAGGTGAGAGACTGAGGCAGGACAGTGTGCACAGTGTACCTGAGGTGAGAGACTGAGTCAGAACAGTGTTCACAGTGTACCTGAGTTGAGAGACAGAGTAAAGATAGTGTGCACAGTGTACCTGATGTGAGAGACTGAGCCAGGACAGTGTGCACTGTGTATCTGATGTGAGAGACTTAGGACAGTATGCACAGTGTACCTGAGGTGAGAGACTGCATCAGGATATTGTGCACAGTGTACCTGAGGTGTTAGACTGAATCAGGACAGTGTGCTCAGTGTATGTGAGGTGAGAGACTGAGTCAGGACTGTGTACACAGTGTACCTGATGTGAGAAACTTAATCAGGACAGTGTGCACAGTGAACATGAGGTGAAAGACTGAGTCAGCATAGTGTGCACAGTGTACCTGAGGTTAGAGACTGCATCAGGACATTGTGCACAGTGTAATTGAGGTGTGAAACTGAGTCATGGACTTGGGAATAATTATGTCTGCTGATCTGTCTTTTAAAGACCATAACAAGACATAGATCACAACAGCCAGGAAGATGACGAGGTGGGTATTGAGAACTTTCAAAACAAGGAAAATAGTGCTGATGGTGACACTCTTCAAATCACTTGTGCTCCCTCACTTAGAATACTGCTCAGTGCTGACGCCCTGATCGTTTACGGCTCATATTGAGCCATTGAAACATCTTAATTATTGGGAAAGCCTTCAAGTCTTGAACATGTACTCATTGGAGCGGAGGAGAGAGAGATATATGATAATATATATCTTGAAAGTACTTGAGTGCCTGGTCCCAAATCTGCACACTGCCATAACATACTGGAGTTAGAGATATGGGAGGAAGTGTATAATAAACCCATTGAGGAGCAGAGTTGTGGTGGGGACAATACGGGAGCACTGTATTAACATCCGGGATCCCAGACTATTCAACATTTTACAAGAAGATTTCCGAAACACGGCTGGAACCAGTGTAGAAGCCTTCAAGAGGAAACTGGACAAGTATCTTCACCAGGTGCCAGATCAATCAGGCTGTGATGGATATGTGGGGCAGCGGGCCTCCAGCAGCAACAGCGTGGTTGACCAGGCAAGCACCAGACGAGCCTGGCCCATGGCTCGTCTGGTGTCAAGGTATATAAAGGACCGTGTGCACAGTGTACGTGAGGTGAGAGACTGAGTCAGGACAGTGTGCACAGTGTACATGAGGTGAGAGAATGAGGCAGGACAGTGTGCACAGTGTACCTGAGGTGAGATACTGAGTGAGGACAGTGTGCACAGTAAAGCAGAGGTGAGAGACTGAGTGAGGACAGTGTGCACAGTGTACCTGAGGTGAGAGACTGAGCCAGGACAGTGTGCACAGTGTACTTGATGTGAGAGACTGCATCAGGACAATGTGCACAGTGTACATGTGGTGAGAGACTGCATCAGGACAGTGTGCACCTTGTACTTGAGGTGAGTGACTGAGTCAGGACAGTGTGCACAACGTACCTGATGTGAGAGACTGAGTCAGTACAGTGTGCACAGTGTACCTGACGTGAGAGGCTGAGTCAGGACAGTGTGCACAATGTACCTGAGGTGAGAGACTGAGCCAGGACAGTGTGCACAGTGTACCTGAGGTGAGATACTGAGTGAGGATAGTGTGCACAGTGTACCTGAGGTTAGACTGAATCAGAACAGTGTACACAGTGTAACTGATGTGTGAAACTGAGTCAGGACTGTGTGCACAGTGTACCTGAGGTGATAGACTGAGGCAGCACAGTGTGCACAATATACCTGAGGTGAGAGACTGAGCCATGACATCGTGCAACGTGTATCTGAGTTGAGAGACTGAGTCAGGGCATTGTACACAGAGTATCTGAGGTGTGAGACTGAGTAAGGACAGTGTGCACAGTGTACATGAGGTGAGAGACTGCACCAGGATAGTGTGCACAATATACCTGACGTGAGAGACTGAGTCAGGACAGTGTGCACAGTGTACCTGAGGTATGAGACTGCATCAGGACAGTGTGCACAGTGTACCTGAGGTGAGAGTCAGGACAGTGTGCACAGTTTACCTGAGGTGAGAGACTGAGTCAGGACAGTGTGCACAGTGTACCTGAGGTGAGAGACTGAACCAGGACAGTGTGCACAATGTACCTGAGGAGGGAGACTGACTCAGGACACTAAGTGTATGTTGCATGCAAAGAGTATGTAACCTTCAATAATAATAATAATAATTTTAGTTTGATGCAAGTTACAAGAATACATAGTTATTGGTAGTTACAATTATTAAACTGTAATGCAAGGAGAGCCACTGGCATGCCATGTCATTAGGGTCAGCTTATTCTAAAGACTTATTCACTAAGTACTTAATACTATAGAAATTGGTTGAGTTGTATATTTTATTTTAAGTTACGATATGTTGTAGCTATACTAGTAAAGTAACAATACTAGAGCAATTTATTGAGTTTCTTCTAGTTATATATTTTATTTCAAATTAACAAAATGATGATACTATACTATTTTAAATGACAGTATGATATGAAAAATTGCAACAAGTGTTAAGGACACTTTATTCAGAGCATATTAAACACACCCACATAGGCTTCCCTCCAACCAGCAAGCCATCATTAAGGGTTTGGCGATGGGGCCCCATCATCAAATCAACGACTCGGTTCAGCCAATTAAAATGCGAGTTTAACAATGACAAAGGTGACGTGGATACCACTCGCAGTTTGTCATTGGAATTCCTGCATAGAGCTGGTTGTGGAAAGGTTGTCTGTCTTTTGGCTGCTGTTTAGCCTAGACAACCTTGGCATGCACTAAATACTACGCTTTCTGTATATAGTGCACATATGTGTAAAGCCCTTTTCTTTTTAATTGGTGAAGGAAAAGACAAAAGTCTGATATTAATCTAACTGCTTGGTGAAGGAAATACAATTCTAAAGCATCTTCTACTGTTTTTTCTTTGCTCCAAGCTCCTTTTACACTCAGGATAACAGGCCTTTTTAACCTGAGGGGTAATATGGGTAGCCTGTCCGTAGCTGAATTGGAGACTTAATAGCAGGAGTGAGCCTAGAGTTGAAGTTCGAGCAGGAGCTAGTCTTGTTTTAGCTACCTTGCTATCTGGCATTGCTTACACAAATTTTGTGTCATCTTTGCATTCACTTCGCCATGGTCAGCCTGCTATTGTGAGTATCTGCAATTTGGTTTATTGAGTGTCACCTTTCTATTGTGTGTGCATATTGGCTTTGTATTGCAAATCAGCTTTCATATAAGTAACCTGCAGTCGACCGTGATTTGCGTTACAGCGTGTTGTTGAGGGTTAATGCCCCTATTCGAGTCAGATGGTTAGTGTCTGAGTTCACTCTACAAAGTTGCCCAAACTCCTCTACAGCGTTGTTGGCGTATCGCTGTTCTTTGGTGTTGAATACCAGCGTACCTTCCGCAGCCCCGTGATATTATAAGGAGTAAACTACAAACTGAAACTATGGCATATCAGTCTCATGTTTCTCCTCTACAGGAGCTGTTAACTGTAGGTCCCCATTAAGGTTTCTACAAAATGGGGGAACAAAACTCCTGAGCAAAACCAGCAAAGCACAGGTGGGGGGGTTATGACAGGTGAATCTGGTTCTTGGCACTGAACTAGCAGACTCACTTTTGAACAAACTAGAGAACAGCGTGCATTTGCTAAGGAGGGTTTGATAAAAGGGGAGAGGAGGCAATTCCATCAGATTGTAGATGACTTCAATTTGCAAAGGGCAGTACAGTTTGTTCCTCGTTTTGTTGAAGCAGAGCCTGAACAGTTTTTGAACATTTGAAAACCAGGCTCGAGCTTTAGGGTGGCCTGAGGTTCATTGGGCGTCACTGGTGCATCTGTGTTGTTTGGTAAGGCACAAGAATTTACTTCCACCCTAGGAAATGAACACTTTGTTAACTATCGCATTGAAAAAACACTGTTCTTGGGGGCTTATCAATGTATTCCTGCCAAGTATAAGAAAGAATTCAAACTCGGCAGAAGGCAGTTGGGTCAGTCTTACGTTGACTTTGTGAGACAGCAGACCAGGGCTTTTACAAAGTGGTACAAGGCAAGTGGTGGTGTTGATTTTGAAAATTTGAAGTAGCTCATTTTGGTGGACAATCTGCTGGAGTCTGTTAGTCCAGAGGTTCGAGTCTTTCTGCAAAATCATTCCTTGCCTATGGCATTGGAAGCAGCCAGGTTGGCTGATACTTTTGAAACTAACCGCTCCTTGTCCAAGCGGTCTTATCTCTTTCCTCAACAGCCTGGTGTGAGCAGAATCATCAAAGAAAAGTTCCTGAGTGGAGAAATAAAGGTCAAGATGAAGGTGAATCTCCAGCAGTCAACTAAATCACCTGGTGAGCAGCGTTACTTCACTCCGGGTCAACCTGGTGAAAGACTTCAAACTACTCAACATGGTGATTCGGCGGAGTATCCAGGTGGCATAAGCCACAAAATCAACAGGTGCCAAAGTTAAAGCTGAGATGGTATGTTACAATTGTGGCAAGCCTGGCCACATCAGCCCAATTGTCCAAGTAACCCCAACCATTGGGGAAAATTTATAATATCCCTAATGACATGTCCCAGGAAGAAGTAGAGAAGGGGAGGGCCCCCCTATTATAGCACTTGTCATATAGCCCTTCACTAACATTCAGAAAAAAAGGAAGTTAGAACCTTTAGGGATACTGGAGCATATTGCTCACTTATAAGAGAGGGGGGACTTCCCTTTTTTGAACAAACCCTTTCAGTCCCCAGTTCTGTTGGGCTTTTGGAGAATTTGTTTTGCAAGGAAAACTGGCCAGAGCCTCAAATTTAGTGAACAGCCCCAGATCAAGCCTTCCTATTCCAGGGTTGCAGGATTGTCAGATGTCTCTGTTTCCCTGCCTGAGGGACTGTCCTTTCGGGAGGAACAACGGGAAAAACTCCTCACTAAACTATCTTTTTGAGACAGCTATGGGGAAATCCACCGGGTCACCCGGTCAAATATCTATTAAAAAAATTACTTAGTCTGCACTGAAACTGGTAAGGAGGTGGAGGGGAAAAAAGGAAACAGGTAAATTTGTGGTTCCCAAAAAAGTTTAAGTCTCAGATACTAAACATAGCCCATAACTCTTCTTTAGGAGGCCATTTGGGAATTCCAAAACTCAATACCGAATAACAAAAGAATTATTTTGGCCAAAGTTAAGGCAAGATGTAAAGAATCATATTGCTGTTGTCCAGAATATCAGCAGGTAGGGAAACCTGGACACCCCATTAAACCTGCACCTCTCCATACCATTCCTGTTAATGGAGACCCTTTTCAGAATTAATAATGATTGCGTAGATTGTCTGGAAATCAATACTTTTTACAATCATGGATAGAGTAACTAGATATCCAGAGGCAGTTCCTATGTGCAGTATTAACACTAAAGCAATCCTTAAAACTTTAACTAAGTTTATCTCTTGCTTGGAATTCTAAAACTATTCAAAGTGAACAAGGTCTAACTTCACTCAAAGCATTTGGGAAGCATTAACTAGGCTAGGGAAAAGTTCATAACCTATCCACGCCTATCACCTCAGTCCCAAGGCGCCTTGGAAAGATTCCATCAGACGTTAAAAACAATGATGAGAACATTCTCATGCATTTTCCCATAGACTGGGATGAATCACTTCCTCTGTTGCTATCAGCAATGAGAGAAACGGTGAAGAGTCTAGTCTACAATGTACAGTCCTTTTAGTGATATTTGGGCACAATGTACGGGGGTCCCCTACATGTGCTCAAAGAAGGATGGATGGGAGAAGATGCCTACAACCCCTAAACCCTTTCTTCAAGGTTGCAGGTAGCCGTCAGTTGGCTAAGGCTAACTTGAAGGCAGCTCAGAATACAATGAAACAGAGGTATGACGAAACTCAAAATTTCGCTCCTTCCATCCAGGAAATAAGGTGTTGGTACAGAAGCCTATACTGGCCACACCTTGAAAGCTAGATTTCGGGGCCAATGCAAATCGTAAGTAAATTATCTGATGTAAATTATGTGGATCTCCCTTGACAAGACCTCAAAAAACAAAACTTATCACATTAATCAAATTAAAGCCTTTAATACACCCAGATAAAGAAAGTTCCAGTAATGACTCTGTCCTCTGCCTCTGATGACCCTGACTCTTTGCACTCTGAGATTAATGTAAAGCTTCCAATCGGTCCTCCTCAAGGACCCTAAACCTTTAATGTTAGGTTTGACCAAGTCTCAAGTAACTAATTTAACTGCGCTCCTACAGTCTTATCCTGATATTTTTTCGGATGTGCAAAAAATGTACACTAGGATATCATGATGTAGATGTTGGAAACTCTAAACCTATTAAACTTTTCCCTACTGAGCTAATCCTGAAAAAAAGAGGCTACTTCAACAGGAGGTAGAATTTCTGTTAGAGCATGGGTTAGTGGAGGAGTCATCTAGTCCGTGGGCTTCACCGTGCATCCTTGTTAACAAAGCTGATGGAGGGTTCCGAATGTGCACAGATTACCGTAAGGTGAATGAGGTAACAGTTGCAGATGCCTATCCTCTGCCACATCTGGATGTGTAATCGACTTTGTGGGTAAGGCTACTTTTGTATCCAAATTGGGCCTCCTTAAAGGTTACTATCAAGTACCTTAACAGATAGGCGAAGGAAATCTCTGCCTTGGTAAATTCCAGGTCATTATGAGTA
>WNWK01023886.1:0-30476 GCA_009830355.1 Cherax destructor | reverse complement strand
ATAGTATCACTAGTGAAGCTATGGAGGAGGCTTTATTTCCTTTAGATTGGGTTAGGCGTTCGTCTGGCAGCGCGGGCGATGTTTGGGTTTGCAGGGCTGTCTTCCTTAGATCTTCAATTTTGTTAAGGTTTGGGTAGCATTTCTAGTATTCTTGGGTCATTATGTGATCTACGTGGGTTTGTGCAGTTGTACCTTCAATTAGGCCATCACAAGCTTTGATGAGCGCTGAGTTTTTTGGAGAATAAGGGCTGCTAGGATGCTGCCTCTGCCTCAAAAAATGATGGAAAAAAAAAATGATGGAATACGTAGGGGCAAAGTGCAAGGAGGCAGAGGAACGGTTTATACCCAGAGGCAAATGTTTAAATGGGAAGGCCAGAAAGAGCACCTGGTTTACCCAAAGGTGCAGGGAGGCAAAGAATCAGAGTATCAGAGAATGGAAACGGTACAGAAGGCAAAGAACCCAAGTAAACAAAGAGATTAGTAGAAGAGCTAGAAACGAGTATGCACAAGTACGGAGGGAGGCCCAGAAACAGTACGAAAACGACATAGCATCGAAAGTTAAGTCCGACCCTAAACTGATGTTCAGTCACATCAGAAGGAAGACAACAGTCAAGGACCAGGTGATAAGGCTGAGGAGAGAAGATGGGGAACTCACAAGTAATGATCAAGAGGTATGTGAGGAGCTCAACTTGAGGTTTAAGGAAGTATTCACAATGGAGGAAGGAAGGCAGCTGGGTAGACAGGACATGGTTCGTCACTAACAAGGGATGTACCAAGTGCTAGAGGGCATACACACAACTGAGGAGGAAGTGAAGCAGTTACTCAGTGACCTTGATACCTCAAAGGCGATGGGTCCGGACAATATCTCCCCGTGGGTTCTTCGGGAAGGAGCTGAGGTACTGAGTGTGCCACTTACCACAATATTCAACACATCCCTTGAAACTGGGCAGCTACCTGATGTATGGAAGAAGGCCAACGTAGTCCCCATTTTTAAAAAAGGAGACAGAAAAGAGGCACTAAACTATAGACCGGTGTCACTTACATGTATAGTGTGAAAAGTCCTGGAGAAAATCATCAGGAAAAGAATGGTGGAACACCTTGAGCGGAACAGAATAATAAACACAAGACAGCATGGATTCTGGGAAGGCAAATCCTGTGTAACAAACCTCCTAGAGTTCTATGATAAAGTAACAGAGGTAAGGCAGGAGAGAGAAAGGTGGGTTGATTACATTTTCCTGGACTGCAGGAAGGCCTTCGACACAGTTCCTCACATGAGATTAGTAAAGAAGTTGGAAGAACAAGCAGGTATAACAGGAAGGGCACTGGAATGGATCAGGGAATACCTCAAAGGGAGGCAACAACGGGTCATGGTGCGTGGTGAGGTATCACAGTGGGCACCTGTGACGAGCGGTGTACCGCAGGGGTCAGTCCTAGGACCAGTGTTATTCCTGGTATATGTAAATGACATGATGGACGGGATAGACTCAGAAGTGTCTCTATTCGCGGATGATGTGAAAATAATGAGGAGAATCACATCGGAAGAGGACCAGGCAGGGCTGCAAACAGACCTGGACAAGCTCGACATCTGGTCTAGCAGTTGGCTTCTCGAATTCAATCCCTCCAAATGCAAAGTCATGAGGATCGGAGAAGGGCAAAGAAGACCGCTGACAGAGTTCAAGCTAGGCGGACAAAGGCTACAAACCTCGGCAAAGGAGAAAGGCCTTGGAGTGAGTATAACGCCTAGCACGTCTCCGGAGGCACACATCAACCAGATAACTGCGTCAGCATATGGGCGTCTGGCAAACCTTAGATTAGCGTTCCGTTACCTTAACAAGGAATCGTTCAAGACACTGTATACCGTGTACGTCAGGCCCATACTAGAATATGCAGCACCAGTCTGGAACCCACACCTGGTCAAGCACGTAAGGAAACTAGAGAAAGTGCAAAGGTTTGCGACAAGGTTAGTTCCACAACTCAGGGGTCTGTCTTATGAAGAAAGGTTGAGGGAAATAGGACTAACAACACTGGAGGAAAGAAGGGTCAGAGGAGACATGATAACGACATACAAAATACTGCGGGGAATTGACAAGGTAGATAGTGACAGGTTGTTTCAGAGAGGGAACACAGAAACAAGGGGACACAACTGGAAGCTGAAGACTCAGATGAGTCAAAGGGATGTCAGGAAACATTTCTTCAGCCACAGAGTAGTCAGGAAGTGGAATGGACTAGAGAAAGATATAGTGGAGGCAGGAACCATACATAGTTTTAAGACAAGGTATGATAAAGCTCATGGAGCAGGGAGAGCAGAGACCCAGTAGCAGACAGCGAAGAGGCGGGGCCAGGAGCTGAGTCTCGACCCCTGCAACCACAATTAGGTGAGTACAATTAGGTGAGTACAGTGTGACTAGATAACACGTACTTACCCACTCCTTTCCCTACACTCTCCTCTCTCTCTCTTATTCTCTCTCCCTATCTCTCTCTCTCTCTCTTTTCTCTTCCTCTCCCTCCCTCCTCCCATTTCCCTCTCTTTTCCTTCCTCCCTCCCTCCCTTCCACCCTATCATTCTTTCTAGCACTCTTCCCACTCTTTCTCCACTCCCATCACTTTCCCTGTCCCCCTTCCTCCCTCTCCCCATTTCTCTCCCCCTTACCACTTCCCCACCCCCACGCATACACACGCACACAAACAGCACACACCCACATTACAACACCCACCACTTCCCCACCCCCACGCATACACACGCACACAAACAGCACACAACCACATTACAACACCCACCACTTCCCCACCCTACGCAAACACACGCACACAAACAGCACACACCCACATTACAACACCTAACAAAAAAAAAGATGGTGGCTCAGAAGGGAAGTCGAAGGCTCAGAGGATCAAAGGAAAATGGTTCTGGTAGGGAAGAAAGGATGGAAGAGCAATGTAAAAGGATGGAGCAAGAGTGAGAGAGCAAACTAGGTGAGTTTTCTGCAAAAATGGAGAAGAGGATGGAGGCGGAGAAGAAGAAATGGGAGTCGCAAGCCAAAGCTGCAGAAGCCAGGATAAGGGCCCTAGAATATGAGGTAAATACTCTGAAGCGAGTTACAGGGCTATACCACCAATACCACCAATCCGACTACATTCATCTTTGCTAATATACAGGGTCTAAAGCCAGCAACAAACAACAAGGTACCTTTTATTCGTGGACTGCTTACAGAGTCAAACGCTATGTTTGCGGCATTCACAGAGACCCACATAAGAGATCACTTGGACAATGAAATATGGATCCCGGGCTACAACCTATACAGGTGTGACAGAGTGAACAGGCAAAAAGGGGGGGTTGGCCTGTATATCACAGAATCACTTATATGTTCAGAACTACTAAATGCCTCAAATGATGTAGTTGAAGTACTAGCAATAAAGGTCGAGAATCAAAACCTGGTCATCGTGGTTGTCTACAAGCCCCCGGATGCAACGTCCCAACAATTCCAGGAACAGCTTCTGAAAATTGACCACTGTCTGGAAAATCTTCCAGCTCCTGCCGCCAACATCTTGCTACTGGGGGATTTCAACCTCAGGCACCTAAAATGGAGGAACATTGCAAACAATGTGGTAGCAGAGATAACACCAGGAGGCAGCTCAGATGAAAATTCACACATGCATGAACTTTTAAATCTCTGCAACACATTCACCTTAAACCAGCAAATAGTAGAGCCCACAAGATTAGAGAATACGCTGGACCTCATCTTCACCAACAATGATGATCTGATACGAAATGTCATCATATCAAAAACAATATACTCAGATCACAACATAATAGAGGTCCAGACATGCATGCGGGGAGCCCCAGATCAACAAAATGTGATCAGCCGCGAGGGAGCTTTCTCCAAATTCAACTTCAATAACAAAAACATAAGGTGGGACCAAGTAAACCACGTCCTAATTATTATTATAATCAAATAGAAGCGCTAAACCACAGGGGTTACCACGTCCTAAATTATATAAACTGGGAAGATTGCCTAAGCATCACGGATCCCAACCTATGTCTAGAACAAATTAACTCTGTGGTACTCGAGGTTTGCTCAAGGCAAATTCCCTTAAGGAAAAGGAGGAGAAGATGCAAACTAGAAAGAGAGAGGCGCTCCCTATACAGGCGAAGGCAAAGAATAACGGAGCAGCTACAGGAGGCCAATATCTCTGAAATACGTAGGGAGACACTAGTCAGAGAAATAGCAAACATTGAATTAAAACTAAAGGAATCTTACAGGAATCAAGAGACACGGGAAGAACAAAAAGCCATAAATGAAATTGAAAGAAACCCAAAGTATTTTTCCTATGCAAAATCAAAGTCGAGAACAACAACCAGCATTGGGCCCCTACTTAAACGGGATGGATCCTACACAGATGACAGCAAGGAAATGAGTGAGTTACTTAAGTCCCAGTATGACTCAGTTTTTAGCGAGCCACTAACCAGACTGAAAATCGAAAACCTAAATGAATTTTTTATGAGAGTGCCACAGAATTTGACAGACGCATGCCTTTCTGACATCACCACGATGCCAAATGACTTCGAAAAGGCAATAAATGACATGCCCATGCACTCTGCTCCAGGCCCAGACTCATGGAACTCCGTGTTCATCAAGAACTGCAAGAAGCCCCTATCACATTCTTTTAACATCTTATGGAGAGGAAGCATGGACACTGGGATCGTCCCGCAGCTACTAAAAACAACAGACATAGCCCCGCTCCACAAAGGGGGCAGTAAAGCAATAGCAAAGAACTACAAACCAATTGCGCTAACGTCCCATATCATAAAAATCTTTGAAAGGGTTCTAAGAAGCAAGATCGCCACCCATCTTGATACCCATCAATTGCACAACCCAGGACAGCATGGGTTTAGAGCAGGCCGCTCCTGTCTGTCCCAACTACTGGACCACTACGACAAGGTCCTGGATGCTCTAGAAGATAAACAGAATGCAGATGTTATATACACAGATTTTGCAAAAGCCTTTGACAAGTGTGACCATGGTGTAATAGCACACAAAATGCGTGATAAAGGAATAACAGGAAAAGTTGATAGATGGATCTATAATTTCCTAACATGTAGAACACAAAGAGTAGTAGTCAGCAGAGTAAAGTCTGAGGCAGCTACTGTGAAAAGCTCTGTTCCACAAGGCACAGTACTTGCTCCCATCCTATTCCTCATCCTCATATCAGATATTGACAGGGATATAAGCCACAGTGCTGTGTCTTCCTTTGCAGATGACACCCGAATCTGTATGACAGTGTCCACCGTTGAAGACACTGCTAGACTCCAAGCAGACATAAACCAAATCTTTAAATGGGCTGCAGAAAACAATATGAAGTTCAATGATGAGAAATTTCAATTACTCAGATACGGAAAACGGGAAGAAATTAAAATCTCTTCGGAGTACAAAACTAATTCCAACCACACAATAGAGCGAAAAACTAATGTCAAAGACCTGGGAGTGATCATGTCAGAGGATCTCACCTTCAAGGACAATAACATAGTAGCAATTGCATCTGCTCGAAAAATGACAGGATGGATAATGAGAACCTTCAAAACCAGGGATGCCAAGCCCATGTTGACACTTTACAGATCGCTTGTTCTATCTAGGCTGGAATATTGCTGCACACTAACGGCACCTTTCAAGGCGGGTAAAATTGCTGACCTTGAAAATGTGCAGAGAACCTTCACCGCACGCATAAGTGCGATAAACCACCTCAACTACTGGGAACGCTTGAAGTTCCTAAACCTGTACTCTCTAGAACGCAGGCGGGAGAGATACATTATTATATACACATGTAAAATTCTCGAGGGATTAGTACCAAACTTGCACACAAAAATCACTCCCTACGAAAGCAAAAGACTTGGCAGGCGATGTAACATCCCCCCAATGAAGAGCAGGGGTGCCACTAGCACGTTGAGGGACAACACAATAAGTGTCAGGGGCCCAAGATTGTTCAACTACCTCCCAGCATACATCAGGGGGATTACCAACAAGCCCCTGGCTGTCTTCAAGCAGGCACTGGACAGGCACCTAAAGTCGGTACCTGACCAGCCGGGCTGTGGTTCGTACGTTGGACTGCGTGCGGCCAGCAGTAACAGCCTGGTTGGTCAGGCTCTGGTCCAACAGGAGGCCTGGTCACGGACCGGGACGCGGGGGCGATGACCCCTGGAATTATCTCCAGGTAGACTCCAGGTAGATGACATAGCATCTTAAGCAGGTACACCCCTGATGAACGAGGAGCCCAACAGAAAAGGAGACATGACTTACGCTAAGGCCTTATCAGACCTTTAAGCAAGTCCGAGAAATGAAGGAGGAGAGCAGTTGTCAGCAAGGATAGCAATTATGAGAGGGTGGAGAGGGGGTTAAGTCTTATGCAGAGGCACGACCATGCCACCAAAAGCTACAGGAAAATATAAGGGAGACAATGGCCATGTACAAACGGGACCCAGAGGCACAGAGTGAAAGACAATGGGAGGTGGAGAGAGAGAAGTCAGTGTTTATTCATGGGCTTCAGGAGAGCGAGGGGAGGAAGCACAATGAAAGACGGCAGAAAGAAAAACAAGTCTGCTGTATGTGTGTGTGCACGCATGTGTGTACTCACCTATTTGTTGTTGCAGGGGTCGAGTCATAGCTCCTGGCCCCGCCTCTTCACTGATTGCTACTAGGTCCTCTCTCTCCCTGCTCCATGAGCTTTATCAAACCTAGTCTTAAAACTATGTATGGTTCCTGCCTCCACTATGTCGCTTTCTAGGCTATTCCACTTCCTGACAACTCTATGACTGAAGAAATACTTCCTAACATCCCTTTGACTCATAGGAGTCTTCAACTTCCAATTGTGACCCCTTGTTTCTGTGTCCCTTCTCTGGAACATCTTGTCTCTGTCCACCTTATCTATTCCTCGCAGTATTTTATATGTCGTTATCATGTCTCCCCTAACCCTCCTGTCCTCTAGTGTCGTCAAGCCGATTTTCCTTAACCTTTCTTCGTAGGACAATCCCCTTAGCGCTGGGACTAGTCTTGTTGCAAACCTTTGCACTTTCTCTAATTTCTTGACGTGCTTGACTAGGTGTGGGTTCCAAACTGGTGCTGCATACTCCAGTATGGGTCTGACGTATATGGTGTACAGAGTCTTGAATGATTCCTTAGTGAGGTATTGGAATGCTATTCTTAGGTTTGCCAGCCGCCCGTATGCTGCAGCAGTTATCTGATTGATGTGTGCCTCAGGAGATGTGCTCGGTATTATACTCACCCCAAGATCTTTTTCTTTGAGTGAGGTTTGCAGTCTTTGGCCACCTAGACTATACTCTTTCTGCGGTCTTCTTTGCCCTTTCCCGATATTCATGACTTTACATTTGGCAGGATTAAATTCAAGGAGCCAGTTACTGGACCAGGCTTGTAGCCTGTCCAGGTCTCTTTGTAGTCCTGCCTGATCCTCCACTGATTTGATTCTTCTCATTAACTTCACATCATCTGCAAACAGGGACACTTCTGAGTCTATCCCTTCCGTTATGTCATTCACATATACCAAAAACAGTACAGGTCCTAGGACTGACCCTTGTGGAACTCCACTCGTCACAGGTGCCCACTCTGACACCTCGTCACGTACCATGACTCGTTGTTGCCTCCCTGTCAGATATTCTCTGATCCATTGCAGTGCTTTTCCTGTTATGTGTGCCTGATCCTCTAGCTTTTGCATTAACCTCTTGCGAGGAACTGTGTCGAACGCCTTCTTGCAGTCCAAAAAAATGCAGTCTATCCACCCCTCTCTCTCGTGTCTTACTTATGTTACCTTGTCATAAAACTCCAGTAGGTTTGTGACACAGGATTTTCCTTCCCTGAAACCGTGCTGGTTGTCGTATATAAGCTTGTGTCTTTCTAGGTGCTCCACCACTCTCCTCCTGATGATCTTCTCCATGACTTTGCATACTATACACGTCAGTGACACAGGTCTGTAGTTTAATGACTCGTGTCTGTCTCCTTTCTTAAAAATTGGGACTACATTTGCCATCTTCCACGCCTCAGGTAGTTGCTTGCCCAGTTTCAATGGATGTGTTGAAGATTTGTGTTAGTGGCACACACAACATCTCTGCTCCCTCTCTAAGGACCCACGGAGAAATGTTGTCCGGTCCCACCGCTTTTGAGGTATCGAGTTCACATAGCAGCTTCTTCACCTCCTCCTCGGTTGTGTGTATTTCATCCAGCACTTGTTGGTATACCTCCCTATTCTGTGTGTGTACATATATGTGCTTGTGGGTGTGTACTCAATTGTACTCTCCTAATTGTGGTTGCAGGGGTCGTGTGTCTGTGTGTGTTAGTTAGTTAGTTACCATTTTGTCCTAGGCACATGTCGATTAGACACTAGGCCTGTTGTATGTATGTGTGTGTGTGTAACGAAACACTTCTAAATGTTTCGGCCCCGCCGGGAATTGAACCCGGGCCCTCCGTGCGTGAAGCAAGAGCGCTAGCCACCATGCCATAGGGGCGTGTACTCACCTAATTGTACTCACCTAATTGTGGTTGCAGGGGTCGAGACTCAGCTCCTGGCCCCGCCTCTTCGCTGTCCGCTACTGGGTCTCTGCTCTCCCTGCTCCATGAGCTTTATCATACCTTGTCTTAAAACTATGTATGGTTTCTGCCTCCACTGTATCGTTCGCTAGACTATTCCACTTCCTAACTACTCTATGGCTGAAGAAGTGCTTCCTAACATCCCTTTGACTCATCTGAGTCTTCAGCTTCCAGTTGTGTCCCCTTGTTTCTGTATTCCCTCTCTGGAACATCCTGTCACTATCTACCTTGTCGATTCCCTGCAGTATTTTGTATGTCGTTATCATATCTCCTCTAACCCTTCTGTCCTCCAGTGTTGTTAGTCCTATTTCCCTCAATCTTTCTTCATATGGCATTCCCCTGAGCTGTGGAACTAGCCTTGTCGCAAACCTTTGCACTTTCTCTAATTTCTTGACGTGCTTGACCAGGTGTGGGTTCCAGACTGGTGCTGCATACTCTAGTATGGGCCTGACGTACACGGTGTACAGTGTCTTGAACGATTCCTTGTTAAGGTAACGGAACGCTAATCTTAGGTTTGCCAATCGCCCATATGCTGCCGCGGTTATCTGGTTGATGTGTGTCTCCGGAGACGTGCTTGGCGTTATGCTCACCCCTAGATCTTTCTCCTTTGATGAGGTTTGTAGCCTTTGTCCACCTAGCCTGTACTCTGTCAGCGGTCTTCTTTGCCCTTCTCCGATCCTCATGACTTTGCATTTGGTGGGGTTAAATTCGAGAAGCCAGTTGCTAGACCAGATGTCAAGCTTGTCCAGGTCTCTTTGAAGTCCTGCTTGGTCTTCCTCTGATGTGATTTTCCTCATTAATTTCACATCATCTGCGAACAGAGACACTTCTGAGTCTATCCCGTCCGTCATGTCATTCACATATACCAAGAATAGCACTGGTCCTAGGACTGACCCCTGCGGTACACCGCTAGTCACCGGCGCCCACTGTGATACCTCATCAGGCACCATGACCCGTTGTTGCCTCCCTGTGAGGTATTCCCTGATACATTCCAGTGCCCTTCCTGTTATACACGCTTGGTTTTCCAACTTCTTTACTAATCTCATATGAGGAACTGTGTCGAAGGCCTTCCTGCAGTCCAGGAAAATGCAGTCAACCCACCCTTCGTGTGTGTGTGTGTGTGTGTGTGTGTGTGTGTGTGTGTGTGTGTGTGTGTGTGTGTGTGTATGAGTATTCTCCTAATTGTACTCACCTAATTGTGGTTGCAGAGATCGAGTCACAGCTCCTGGCCTCGCCTCTTCACTGGTCGCTACTAGGTCACTCTCCCTGTTCCATGAGCTTCATCATACCTCTTCTTAGTGTGTGTACTCACCGATTTGTGGTTGCAGGAGTTGAGACTCAGCTGTGTGTACTCACCTATTTGTGGTTGCAGGGGTCGATTCATAGCTCCTGGCCCCGCCTCTTCACTGATTGCTACTAGGTCCTCCCTCTCCCTGCTCCATGAGCTTTATCAAACCCCGTCTTAAAACTGTGTATGATTCCTGCCTCCACTACGTCACTTTCTAGGCTATTCCACTTCCTGACAACTCTATGACTGAAGAAATACTTCCTAACATCCCTTTGACTCATAGGAGTCTTCAACTTCCAACTGTGACCCCTTGTTTCTGTGTCCCCTCTCTGGAACATCTTGTCTCTGTCCACCTTATCTATTCCTCGCAGTATTTTATATGTCGTTATCATGTCTCCCATAACCCTCCTATCCTATAGTGTCGTCAGGCCGATTTCCCTTAACCTTTCTTCGTAGGACAATCCCCTTAGCTCTGTGTGTGAGTGTGTGTGTGTGTGTGTGTGTGTGTACTCACCTAGTTGTGGTTGCAGGGGTCGAGTCATAACTTCTGGCCCCACCTCTTCACTGGCCACTACTGGGTCACTCTCCCTGCTCCATGAGCTTCATCATACTTTTTCTTAAAGCTACGAATGGAAACTGCCTCCACTACATCGCTTCCCAAACTATTCCACTTCCTGACCACTCTGTGACTGAATAAATACTTCCTAACATCCCTGTGATTCATCTGAGTCTTCAACTTCCAACTGTGTCCCCTTGTTGCTATGTCCAGTCTCTGGAACATTCTGTCTCTGTCCACCTTGTCAATTCCTCTCAGTGAGTACAAATAGGAAGCGAGTCTGTCTGGCGCTCAGCAGACGGAGGATCAAGCCTCCACCACGTCTTGCGCTGAATGACCCACATAGGTTTAGCGTTTAATATAAAAAAAAAAAAAAAAAAAAAAATCTTGTCCTTCAGTGTCGTCAGGTCGATTTCCCTTAACCACTCCTCGTAGGACATACCCCTTAGCTCCGGGACTAGTCTTGTTGCAAACCTTTGCACTTTCTCTAGCTTCTTTACGTGCTTGGCTAGGTGTGGGTTCCAAACTGGTGCTGCATACTCCAATATGGACCTAACGTACACAGTGTACAGGGTCCTGAACGATTCCTTATTAAGATGTCGGAATGATGTTCTTAGGTTTGGTTGATGTGCGCCTCAGGAGATGTGCTTGGTGTTATATTCACCCCAAAATCTTTTTTCTTGATTGAGGTTTGTAGTCTCTGGCCCCCTAGACTGTACTCCGTCTGTGGTCTTCTTTGCCCTTCCCCAATCTTCATGACTTTGCACTTGGTGGGGTTGCTGTTCTTCCGACATCTTAATAAGGAATCGTTCAGGACGTTGTACACTTTGTACGTTAGACCCATATTGGAGTATGCATCACAAGTTTGGAACCCACACCTAGCCAAGCACATAAGGAAACTAGAGAAAGTGCAAAGGTTTGCAACAAGACTAGTACTGGAGCTAAGGGGTATGTCCTACGAGGAGAGGTTAAGGAAAATCGACCTGACGACACTGGAGGACAGGAGAGATAGGAGGGACATGATAATGATATATAAAATACTGAGAGGAATCGACAAGGTGGACAGAGACAGAATGTTCCAGAGATGGGACACTGCAACAAGGGGTCACAGTTGGAAGTTGAAGACTCAGATAAATCACAGGCGCCCGTATGCTGCAGCAGTTATTTGGTTGATGTGCACCTCAGGAGATGTGCCCAGTGTTATACTCACCCCAAGATCTTTTTCTTTGAGTGAGGTGTGAGGAAAAAGCCGGTAGTAATTTTGGTTAGGGTTGTTCAGACAGCCAGGAACCATTACCATATTACTGCCTGCACTTCCATCTAGCGGACAGAGACGAAACTCCAGTTCCTGGTGTCTGAGGTGCTTTAATACTATTACTCCTGGTAGAATTAACCTTACCTGGTGTGGGTTGATGTTTGGAGAGTCACTTCACCTCCACTCTTCTCCTGATCAGGAGAATTTCTGTTCATTTTATTTTTATGGTTGTCAGTAATGACTTTTAAGATTGCAAACCACCCCTTGTCTTTCTTAGATGTTATACTTGTATAACTTCTGGTAACCAGTTTATTTTCTTTATTATCAACTCTGCTGCTGGCCTGGTCATCCGGGGTAGACGTCTAATATTGGAGCAAGATACCAGTTTATTGGACTTAGAGGATATTACGACTACTCTTCACTTCTAACATCATTTGTGGAGCTACAACCCAGTGGTAACAGGAGATTCCAGAACATAGGGTGATTACCACCACCCAGCTTCTGAAAATTGACCACTGTCTGGAAAACCTTCCAGCCCCTGCCCCCAAAATCTTGCTCCTGGGGGATTTCAACCTAAGTCACCTAAAATGGAGGAATATTGCAAACAATGTGGTAGCAGAGATAACACCAGGAGGCAGCTCAGATGAAAACTCGCACACGTGAAATTTTAAATCTCTGCACCAAATTCACCTTAAACCAGCAAATAGTAGAGCCTACAAGATTGGAGAATATGCTGGACCTCATATTCACTAACAATGATGATCTGATAAGAAATATCATCATATCGAAAACGATATACTCAGATCACAACATAATAGAGGTCCAGACATGTATGAGGTGGGCACCAGATCGACAAAATGTGATGAGTCGCGAGGGAGCCTTCTCCAATTTCAACTTCAATAACAAAAACATAAGGTGGGACCAAGTAAACCAAGTCCTAAATGATATAAACTAAGAAGATAGCCTAAGCATCACGGATCCTAACCTATGTCTAGAACAAATTAAAGCTGTGGCACTTGAGGTTTGGTCAAGGCAAATTCCCTTAAGGAAAAGGAGAAGATGTAAACTAGAAAGAGAGAGGCGCTCCCTATAAAGGCGAAGGCAAAGAATAACAGAGCGGCTACAAGAGGGCAATATATCTCAAATACGTAGGGAGACACTGGTCAGAGAAATAGCAAACATTGAACTAAAACTAAAGGAATCTTACAGGAATCAAGAAACGTGGGAAGAACTAAAAGCCATAAATGAAACAGAAAGAAACCCAAAGTATTTCTTTTCTTATGCCAAATCAAAGTCGGGAACAACATCCAATATTGGGCCCCTACTTAAACGGGATGGGTCCTACACAGATGACAGCAAGGAAATGAGTGAGCTACTAAAGTCCCAGTATGACTCAGTTTTTAGCGAGCCGCTAACCGGACTGAGAGTCGAAGACCTAAATGATTTTTTTATGAGAGTGCCACAGAACTTGGCAGATGCATGCCATTCTGACATTACCCTAATGCTAAATGACTTCGAAAAGGCGATAAATGATGTGGAAACTTTTTTAGTCACTAAAAGTTCCACGGGGTAAGTGAGCCGTTAGGAGCCTTAAACATACCGTGGATCGGCCCTCGGAGTTTATAAACCCACACACCCAACAAAACATACGCACATTTGAGCTAACGAAGGTAACTATTATGTACATTTTAGTTGATAGATTTACCCACCTAGGAACACCTAGGCAAGTTTGTACAGTTAGAAACTAATAGTAGGATTATTAAGGCAACGTTAGATATTAATACTGTAGCTCTAGCACCCTAATATAGGTAGTTATAGGCCTGAATAGGCAAGCATTAGGTTATGTTAGCTAGAGACAACTGGCAGCCCACACTTGAATCTAGGCCGTGTGGGGGTCACAAATCGTAACCTACGTCCTTACCAGACCAGACTTCGACAGAACAAGACGTGTTGAGATCAAACAGCACCCCCCACGTGACCCAACATCTGTCCTGGGGCCCTGGAGGAGATACCGAAGTACCGTGGAAATCTGCCTCCATCCAGACCCATTACAGTAAGACTAGACTTTCTTTCTCTCAGTATCTGGCCAGTTTTCTGGGGGAAACGTTAGTGAGTTATCTGTGGGTCTTAAGCAGACGGACGCCTTTGTGTTGGTATGTACCAGCGTCGTCACTTAAGTTCAGTCTGGAAGCTAGTGTTACTTACTGCATATATTACTCAAGGGACATCCTAGGAACCAGGGAACTCTGAGGTGCAGGCAGGACACTAATTACCCCATCTTTTGCAGACAAAGTTTCTCCACTGCACATGGTGTTAGGAGGGGTAATATATAAGGAAGACCAGGACACATAGCCATTCTTTTTTTTTCAAGTAAGTAAACCCCCTTCCAGTATTGTGTAGGCAGTGTGGGATTCCCCTTACTGCAATTAGATAGAAATTTGTCCCATAGCCACTTGTAAGTCTGAGAGAAGTGTCTCAGAGTGTCGGTGTCAACAGTGCTTGCTCAGAGTGCAGCTTACAAGGGGGCAGTCCCAAAACAAGTTTCTATAAATGACATGCCCGTGCACTCCGTCCCAGGCCCAGACTCATGGAACTCCGTGTTCATCAAGAACTGCAAGAAGCCACTATCACGTGCTTTTAACATCCTATGGAGAGAGAACATGGACACTGGGGTCGTCCCACTGTTACTAAAAACAACAGACATAGCCCCACTCCACAAAGGGAGCAGTAAAGCAATAACAAAGAACTACAGACCAATAGTGCTAACGTCCCATATCATAAAAATCTTTGAAAAGGTTCTAAGAAGCAAGATCGCCACTCATCTAGATACCCATCAATTACACAACCCAGGGCAGCATTGGTTTAGAGCACTTCGCTCCTGTCTGTCCCAACTACTCGACCACTACGACAAGGTTCTGGATGCTCTAGAAGACGAACAGAATGCAGATGTTATATACACAGACTTTGCAAAAGCCTTTGACAAGTGTGACCATGGTGTGATAGCACACAAAATGCGTGATAAATGAATAACAGGAAAAGTTGGTAGATGGATCTATAATTTCCTAACAAGTAGAACACAAAGAGTAGTAGTCAACAGAGTAATGTCTGAGGCGGCTACGGTGAAAATCTCTGTTCCACAAGGCACAGTACTCACTCCCATCTTGTTTCTCATCCTCATATCGGACATAGACAGGAATATAAGCCACAGCGCTGTGTCTTCCTTTAGAGATGACACACGAATCTGCATGATTGTCCACCAATGAAGACACTGCAAGACTCCAAGCAGACATCAACCAAATCTTTAAATGGGCTGCAGAAAACAATATGAAGTTCAATGATGAGAAATTTCAATTACTCCGATATGGAAAACGTGAAGAAATTAAAATCTCATCGGAGTATAAAACAAATTCCAACCACAGAATAGAGCGAAAAACTAATGTCAAAGACCTGGGAGTGATCATGTCGGAGGATCTCACCTTCAAGGACCATAACACCATAGCAATCGCATCTGCTAGAAAAATGACAGGATGGATAATGAGAACCTTCAAAACCAGGGATGCCAAGCCCATGTTGACACTTTTCAGGTCACTTGTTCTATCTAGGCTGGAATATTGCTGCACACTAACTGCACCTTTCAAGGCAGGTGAAATTGCTGACCTAGAAATTGTGCAGAGAACCTTCACGGCACGCACAACAGCGATAAACCACTTCAATTACTGGGAACGCTTGAAGTTCCTAAACCTGTAGTCCCTAGAACGCAGGTGGGAATTTATCCTAGAGGGATTAGTACCAAACTTGCACACGAAAATCACTCCCTACGAAAGCAAAAGACTCGGCAGATGATGTTACATCCCACTAATGAAAAGCAAGGGTGCCACTAGCACGTTGAGAGACAACACAATAAGTGTCAGAGGCCCACGACTGTTCAACTGCCTCCCAGCGTCTTCAAGCAGGCACTGGACAGGCACCTAAAGTTGGTACTTGACCAACCAGGCTGTGGTTCGTACGTTGGACTGCGTGCGGCCATCAGTAACAGCCTGGTTGATCAGGCCCTGATCCACCATGAGGCCTGGTCACAAACCGGGCCGCGGGGGCGTTGACCCCCGGAACTCTCTCCAGGTAAACCCAGGATAACCTACACCATTTCTTCGAACATCCGAAGACCATCCTGGACTTCACCTTCTCCTGCCCTAACATCTTACCAGAACCACAACTGCCAATTTTTTTATTTAATTTTAATTAAAAGGCTTGAAAAACTTATCTTCGTTATTAATCCTAGAGTCGATTTATTTATTTATTTTTCCATTCTTTTTTGATAAGGCGGAAGGCGTTCCCTGACAATGGCGACCTTGCCAGGATACGACTCATGAGACATCTTCCTGATAGTTCAGCTGGTTGTGAATATAACATTTAAGAAAGTAAAGGCTGAGTTAGTGTCATTTCCTCTGGAAATGTGTGAAGTCAAAACTGGTAGTCTGGTTAGACTTACCGTTGTGTGGTTATTGGGTTAGGTTTAGAGGTTTGCCCATTTGTTAGACCTGGGGAACTTCGATAATAACCCCTCCTGTATGAACCGGATTTAGTGAAGGCTGTTGAGCCCATAAATTTTCTTCCAAGTAGGAAATTGCAGTTCATTTTCTTCTTTGGGAAGATTAAAGTGTGCGGACACTGTCCCTCTTTTTGAAACTGTCGTTTCAATTATTAGTTTGTGTTAGGACAAACTGGTCAAGTTTTGTTTGGGCAAATATTTCTTTTCTAAAATGGAGTCTTTAGATTTCTGGTTGAGAGCTGGAAAGGAAATGGGATTTTCTAGGCTATACCTTGACCGTTACATTATTCTTAGATAGCTGTAGAAGAGAAAAAGGAACAGGAAAGATTAGCCTTAGCCAAAAAAGAAGAATTGGAAAGATTAGCTCTCGAAGAGAAAAAAGAATTGGAAAGACTAGCTCTCGAAGAGAAAAAATTAGCTCGAGAAGATAAAAAGAAACAAAAGAAAACGCTTAGATAAATTCCCCATTATATACGTCCGATACCAGAATTACGAGTCATGAAAAAAGTTTGTAAAATTATATGCCTTCGTAGAGAAAAATATAAGAAAAAAACTTGAATGCTACCTATAAACTTGAGAAAACAGGCCAAAGAAATGTTCTGGAACCTGCACCATGGAGAACAATATACACATGCTTAAGTTATGCAAGAAGCAAAATAAAAAAATAATTTTGATAAAAAGTAAAAAAAACAAAGATATAACAATACGAGCTTAACTCTGCTGCTGCAACTACACATAAACAATCACAAGAGAGGGAAAGAGAAACAATAATAAATTGGAAACAGATGAAAAAGGTTGATGCTGAAAGGATACAAGTGAAGGTAGTATGTGCTCTGAGCAATGGAACCCGGCTGAAACAAGTATATATTAAAGTAAACACAAGTTGGAAAACCACGAACATTACTTTGATCCTAAAGTTAAAAAATATGCAATAAAAAATATGTAATCCCACATATGGAGTGTATCGACACATCTTTGAGTATGCAGCACCAGCATGGAACCCGCCTATGGCAAGACGTCATTAAACTTTAGAAAATGAAACTTTACAAGCTAAGAAGACTAAACTACGAGGAGAGAGAGAAAACATTATAACGGTGCATAGAATAATAAGATTCGATAAGGTGAACAGTGATAGACTCTGAGAGGCGAGAAATGGGTACACGAGGGCTCAGTTGGAAGCTAAAGATACAGATGAGTCACAGGAATATCAATAAATGTATATTCAGTTTCAGGATAGTCAAGAAAATAATAACCTGCATGAAGCAGTGTTGATGACAGAGATGATTTATTATATATATATATTTTATATATATATATATATATATATATATATATATAAAAAATATATATATATATATATATATATATATATATAAATCATATATATATATATCATATATATATAATAAATCATATATATATATATATATATATATATATATATATATATATATATATATATATGCATGCAAAACAACTACTGTGAAAAATTTGCGAAATTCCATGTGCTTTCGTGACTTCTCACATTATCAAGGAACTATAAAAGACAAAACATCAATAGGAAATCATATGAAGGGGCAAGACTACACCTCACAATCATGTCACCACAACAAGACTACACCTCATAGTCGCCTGCTACACCCGACTCTGTGAAACATACCTGATACTCTACCCAGGCGACTATGAGGCGTAGTCTTGTTGTGGTGACGTGATTGTGAAGTGTAGTCTTGCCCCCTTTATATTCTTTCCTGTTGATGTTTTGTCTTTTATAGTTCCTTGATAATGTGAGAAGTCACGAAAGCGCTTGGAATTTCGCTATTTTTTCACAGTGGTTGTTGTGCATATTGTGATATCACCTGTTTACTACCTGGAGTTTACCTGGAGAGAATTCCAGGGGTCAACGCCCCCGCGGCCCGGTCCGTGACCAGTCCTCATGTTGGACCAGAGCCTGATCAACCAGGCTGTTACTGCTGGCCGCACGCAGTCCAACGTACGAACCACAGCCTGGCTGGTCAGGTACCGACTTGAGGTGCCTGTCCAGTGCCTGCTTGAAGACAGCCAGGGGTTTGTTGGTAATCCCCCTGATGTATGCTGGGAGGCAGTTGAACAATCTTGGGCCCCTGACACTTATTGTGTTGTCCCTCAACGTGCTAGTGGCACCCCTGCTCTTCATTGGGGGGATGTTACATCGCCTGCCGAGTCTTTTGCTTTCGTAGGGAGTGATTTTCGTGTGCAAGTTTGGTACTAATCCCTCGAGAATTTTCCATGTGTATATAATAATATATCTCTCCCGCCTGCGTTCTAGAGAGTACAGGTTTAGGAACTTCAAGCGTTACAAGTAATTGAGGTGGTTTATCGCAGTTATATGTGCCGTGAAGGTTCTCTGCACATTTTCAAGGTCAGCAATTTCACCCGCCTTGAAAGGTGCAGTTAGTGTGCAGCAATATTCCAGCCTAGATAGAACAAGCCATCTGTAAAGTGTCAACATGGGCTTGGCATCCCTGGTTTTGAAGGTTCTCATTATCCATCCTGTCATTTTTCTAGCAGATGCAATTGCTACGGTGTTATGGTCCTTGAAGGTGAGATCCTCTGACATGATCACTCCCAGGTCTTTGACATTAGTTTTTCGCTATTGTGTGGTTGGAATTAATTTTGTACTCCGATGATATTTTAATTTCTTCACTTTTTCCGTATCTGAGTAATTGAAATTTCTCATCATTGAACTTCATATTGTTTTCTGCAGCCCATTTAAAGATTTGGTTTATGTCTGCTTGGAGTCTTGCAGTGTCTTCAACGGTGGACACTGTCATACAGATTCGGGTGTCATCTGCAAAGGAAGACACGGCACTGTGGCTTATATCCCTGTCAATATCTGATATGAGGATGAGGAATAGGATGGGAGCAAGTACTGTGCCTTGTGGAACAGAGCTTTTCACAGTAGCTGCCTCAGACTTTACTCTGTTGACTACTACTCTTTGTGTTCTACTTGTTAGGAAATTATAGATCCATCTACCAACTTTTCCTGTTATTCCTTTATCACGCATTTTGTGTGCTATTACACCATGGTCACACTTGTCAAAGGCTTTTGCAAAGTCTGTGTATATAACATCTGCATTTTGTTTGTCTTCTAGATCATCCAGGACCTTGTCGTAGTGGTCCAGTAGTTGGACCACTGCATATTGTTATGCAGTGTGTTGCAGTAAAATATTTTATAACAAACGCTCCATATATAATGTCATTTTCCGAGTATTACTCTGAATCCGGACGCGTTTTATTCCTGTCAGTCAGGCAGTGGCCAAGACAGGAGTAAATGAGGTGTTGGAGAGTCAGTACGAGACGGGTGGTGACGGGGTGACGTCATCATGTTTGGGTAGTAGTGTGAGTAGGTAATTTTGGTAAGTTTTTAGTATATACGATTATTTTATTAGTGTTGTAGTTCTCTCATGTTTATTTGTAAGGCCCTACTGTGTGAAATGGCCTGTATTTTGGAGAGTATTTAACACTTTAACTGTAGGCTAAGTAGCCTGCAGAAAGGGAAGGGGGGGTCAGGAAGCCTCCCTGTTCTTTTATTCAATAATAACAGTGTGCTAGTGAGCTAATGTGAACTGGAGTTAAAGTGATGTTTTGCAGTAGTTTTTATGTTGTATATAATTTACTTAATATATTATATATATTTTTATATAGGTGAATTTTTGTCCTTCCTTCCTAATAATAATGAAAAATATTTAATATGAGTGCATGCTGGCCCTAGAGTGGCTGTGTTTGATTTTCAGTGTAATTTAAATGCCCCTAGACAGCAGTTTGAGCAGCCATTTAGGAGCCAGGACCATTTTATTTAAGTTACGATATCGAAGTCGTAACACACACACACATATACTATATGTGGACACCATCAACACTCTAAAAGACAAAGTCACCCAACTGAATAAAAACATCATAGAAGAAAGATCGCCACCCATATTGATACCCATCAATTGCACAACCCAGGACAGCATGGGTTTAGAGCAGGCCGCTCCTGTCTGTCCCAACTACTGGACCACTACGACAATGTCCTGGATGCTCTAGAAGATAAACAGAATGCAGATGTTATATACACAGATTTTGCAAAAGCCTTTGACACGTGTGACCATGGTGTAATAGCACACAAAATGCGTGATAAAGGAATAACAGGAAAAGTTGGTAGATGGATCTATAATTTCCTAACATGTAGAACACAAAGAGTAGTAGTCAACAGAGTAAAGTCTGAGGCAGCTACTGTGAAAACCTCTGTTCCACAAGGCACAGTACTTGCTCCCATCCTATTCCTCATCCTCATATCAGACATTGACAGGGATATAAGCCACAGTGCTGTGTCTTCCTTTGCAGATGACACCCGAATCTGTATGACAGTGTCCACCGTTGAAGACACTGCAAGACTCCAAGCAGACATAAACCAAATCTTTAAATGGGCTGCAGAAAACAATATGAAGTTCAATGATGAGAAATTTCAATTACTCAGATACGGAAAAAGTGAAGAAATTAAAATCTCATCAGAGTACAAAACTAATTCCAACCACACAATAGAGCGAAAAACTAATGTCAAAGACCTGGGAGTGATCATGTCAGAGGATCTCACCTTCAAGGACCATAACAAAGTAGCAATTGCATCTGCTCGAAAAATGACAGGATGGATAATGAGAACCTTCAAAACCAGGGATGCCAAGCCCATGTTGAAAATTTACAGATCGCTTGTTCTATCTAGGCTGGAATATTGCTGCACACTACCTGCACCTTTCAAGGCAGGTGAAATTGCTGACCTAGAAAATGTGCAGAGAACCTTCACCGCACGCATAAGTGCGATAAACCACCTCAACTACTGGGAACGCTTGAAGTTCCTAAACCTGTACTCTCTAGAACGCAGGCGGGAGAGATACATTATTATATACACATGGAAAATTCTCGAGGGCTTAGTACCAAACTTGCACACAAAAATCACTCCCTACGAAAGCAAAAGACTCGACAGGCGATGTAACATCCCCCCAATGAAGAGCAGGGGTGCTACTAGCACGTTGAGGGACAACACAATAAGTGTCAGGGGCCCAAGATTGTTCAACTGCCTCCCAGCATACATCAGGGGGATTACCAACAAACCCCTGGCTGTCTTCAAGCAGGCACTGGAAAGGCACCTCAAGTCGGTACCTGATCAGCCGGGCTGTGGTTCGTACGTTGGACTGCGTGCGGCCAGCAGTAACAGCCTGGTTGATCAGGCTCTGGTCCAACAGTAGGCGTGGTCACAGACCGGGCCGCGGGGGCGTTGACCCCTGGAATTCTCTCCAGGTAGACTTCATCTCTACACAATATAAGAACATAAGAAAAAAGGAACACTGCAGCAGGCCTACTGACCCATGCGAGGCAGGTCCATCACTCACCGGCTTAGACCTGACCACCTGGAGCTAACCTCCAGGTAAACTCCAGGTAGTCAGGTCACTTCCACTTAAGGAATTAGTACGGCATCTGACCTAGTAGCACAAGCTAGTCAGGTCCAAATGAGCTAAAAGCATTCCTGAGTGAGGCTGGGTTAACAGAATCAGAATAGAGTGCAGTTTATACCCACCGTCCACGAATAGTGTTATGAATCACCCTGTAACAGTTATATACTACCATAAAATTTGTTCCCTAAAATTCTAATACCCCCTTACTACTTTTGAATTTTCACTTTTGTTTTCAATTACCATTCTACCTCATAGTCCTAATTTTGAATTTCACTTTTATATTCAATTGCCATTCTACCTCATAGTCTTAATTGTATTTAATAACTACAAAATCTCTATCTTTATTATTATTATTACATCTACTTAAACATATATTTGCAACTTACCACATCATTGCCCTATTTTATTCTATTTATAACTTACCATAGCATTGCACTATTTTTATTATTATTTTATTAACACATCGGCCGATTCCCACCAAGGCAGGGTGACTCAAAAAAGAATAACTTTCATCATCATTCACTCCATCACTGTCTTGCCAGAGGGGTGCTTTACACTACAGTTATAAAACTGCAACATTAACACCCCTCCTTCAGAGTGCAGACACTGTACTTCCCATCTCCAGGACTCAAGTCCGGCCTGCCGGTTTCCCTGAATCCCTTCATAAATGTTACTTTGCTCACACTCCAACAGCACGTCAAGTATTAAAAACTATTTGTCTCCATTCACTCCTATCAAATACGCTCACACATGCTTGCTGGAAGTCCAAGCCCCTCGCACACAAAACTTCCTTTACCCCCTACCTCCAACCTTTCCTAGGCCGACCCCTACCCCGCCTTCCCTCCATTACAGATTTATACAGTCTCGAAGTTATTCTGTCTCGTTCCATTCTCTCTACATGTCCGAACCACTTCAACAACCCCTCCTCAGCTCTCTGGATAATAGTTTTGGTAATCCCGCACCTCCTCCTAATTCCAAACTCCGAATTCTCTGCATTATATTCACAACACACATTGACCTCAGACATGACATCTCCACTGCCTCCAGCCTTCTCCTCGTTGCAACATTCATCACCAATGCTTCACACCCATATAAGAGTGTTGGTATAACTATACTCTCATTCATTCCCTTCTTTACTTCCATGGACAAAGTTCTTTGTCTCCACAGACTCCGAAGTGCTCCACTCACCCTTTTTCCCTCATCAATTTTATGATTCACCTCATCCTTCATAGACCCATCTGCTGACATGTCCACTCCCAAATATCTGAATACATTCACCTCCTCCATACTCTCTCCCTCCAATCTGATATCCAATCTTTCGTCACCTAATCTTTTTGTTATCCTCATCACCTTACTCTTTCCTATAATCACTTTCAATTTTCTTCTTTTACACACCCTACCAAATTCATCCACTAACCTAACCTCTGCAACTTCTCTTCAGAATCTCCCAAAAGCACAGTGTCATCAGCAAAAAGCAACTGTGACAACTCCCACTTTGTATTTAATTCTTTATCTTTTAACTCCACACCTCTTGCCAAGACCCTCGCATTCACTTCTCTTACAACCCCATCTATAAATATATTGAACAACCCCGGTGACATCACACATCCTTGTCTAAGGCCCACTTTTACTGGGAAATAGTCCCCTTCCCTCCTACACACTCTAACTTGAGCCTCACTATCCTCATAAAAACTCTTCACTGCTTTCAAAAACCTACCTCCTATTCCATACACCTGCAACATCTGCCACATTGCCCCCCTATCAACCCTATCATACGCCTTTTCTAAATCCATAAATGCCACAAAAACCTCTTTACCCTTATCCAAATACTGTTCACCTATATGTTTCACTGTAAACACTTGGTCTACACACCCCTACCTTTCCTAAAGCCCCCTTGTTCATCTGCTATCCTGCTTTCTGTCTTACTCTTAATTCTTTCAATAATAACTCTACCATACACTTTACCAGGTACACTCAACAGACTTATTCCCCTATAATTTTTGCACTCTCTTTTGTCCCCTTTGCCTTTATACAAAGAAACAATACACGCTCTCTGCCAATCCCTAGGTACCTTACCCTCTTCCATAAATTTATTAAATAATAGCACTACCCACTCCAAAACTATATCCCCACCTGCTTTTAACATTTCTATCTTTATCCCATCAATCCCACCTGCCTTACCCCTTTCATTCTACCCACTGCCTCACGAACTTCCCCACACTCACAACTGGCTCTTCCACACTCCTACAAGATGTTATTCCTCCTTGCCCTATACACGAAATCACAGCTTCCCTGTCTTCATCAACATTTAACAACTCCTCAAAATATTCCCTCCATCTTCCCGATACCTCTAACTCTCCATTTAATAACTCTCCTCTCCTATTTTTAACTGTCAAATCCATTTGTTCCCTAGGCTTCCTCAACTTATTAATCTCACTCCAAAACTTTTTCTTATTTTCAACAAAATTTGTTGAGAACATCTCACCCACTCTCTCATTTGCTCTCTTTTTACATTGCTTCACCCCTCTCTTAACCTCTCTTTTTGTCTCCATATACTCTTCCCTCCTTGCATCACTTCTACTTTGTAAAAACCTCTCATATGCTATCTTTTTCTCCCTTACTACTCTCTTTACATTATCATTCCACCAATCGCTCTTCTTCCCTCCGCACCCACTCGCCTGTAACCACAAACTTCTGCTGAACACTCTAACACTACATTTTTAAATCTACCCCATACATCTTCGACCCCATTGCCTACACTCTCACTAGCCCATCTATCCTACAATAGTTGTTTATATCTTACCCTAACTGCCTCCTCTTTTAGTTTATAAACCTTCACCTCTCTCTTACTTACTGCTTCTATTTTCCTTGTATCCCATCTACCTTTTACTCCCACTGTAGCTATAACTAAAAAGTGATCTGATATATCTGTGGCCCTCTATAAACATGTACATCCTGAAGTCTACTCAACAGTCTTTTATCTACCAATACATAGTCCAACAAACTACTGTCATTACGCCCTACATCATATCTTGTATACTTATTTATCCTCTTTTTCTTAAAATATGTATTACCTATAACTAAACCCCTTTCTATACAAAGTTCAATCAAAGGGCTCCCATTATCATTTACACCTGGCACCCCAAACTTACCTACCACACCCTCTCTACATGTTTCTCCTACTTTAGCATTTAGGTCCCCTACCACAATTACTCTCTCACTTGGTTCAAAAGTTCCTATACATTCGCTTAACATCTCCCAAAATCTCTCTCTCTCCTCTACACTCCTCTCTTCTCCAGGTGCATACACGCTTATTATGACCCACTTTTCGCATCCGACCCTTATTTTAATCCACATAATCCTTGAATTTACACATTTATATTCCCTCTTCTCCTTCCATAACTGATCCTTCAACATTATTGCTACCCCTTCCTTAGCTCTAACTCTCTCAGATTGCACTAGTTTACTCTATTATTGCCCTATTTCATTTTATACTTTATTGCTCAATTTTATCTTAAACTTTTATTACCCTACTTTATTTTATACTTTATTGCCCAACTTTATTTTATATTTTATTGCCCAACTTTATTTAAAAAAATTTATTCTTGCCCTATTTTATTTTATTGCCAAATATCGCAGCTTTTATATTCATCTACAACTCTACCTCATAGTCTAATTTTTTTTATATCACCAAATCTTAATTAATTATTTCTAATACTTTATTATATATTTGTAATTTGCCATATCATTGCCCTATCTTAATCTATAATATTTTTTATAACCTGTCACAAATATTCCAATTTACTTTTTTTAATATCTATTATATACCATCCTACTATCATATCACTTGCAACCAATTCATTGCCCTTTTTTATTTTTATTATACCTTTATATATACATGTGTTATACCTTTATATATACATGTGTTATACCTTTATATATATATATATATATATGTTTGCAACTATTCCTTAGTGCAATTACAAGTGACAGTCTGGTGCTACTTTATTTTGTAATTCTATCTTATTAGTTTATATCTAGTTATACTTTATTTCATTCTAGCTGAATACATAATCAATACCAAATTCATTATGTTTATTTGTTACTATACTCTATTTAACCAATGTGCATTAGCTATATACTTGTCCAAACATCCCCTTACTACATATACCAGTACTAGAATTCACCACACTATACATGCTATAAAAAAATTCATATATAACCTAAATGATGAATGATCACGTCGACCCTGATCTAAACCTATATAGTCTAACACCCAATCAAAATTTACTTGAAAGTAACTGCCTCTATTACACAGCATCACAAGCCAACACTGTCCTAAATACTGCTAAAAGTATAACAGTTCTTAACTACAACATCCGATCCTTAAGCAAACACTATGATGACCTCCTTGCCCTCCTTGATTCCCTAAAGACAATCTTCACATATATTGTTCTTACTCTGGTGGTCTGGTGGCTAAAGCTCTCGCTTCACACGGCGAGGGCCTGGGTTCGATTCCCAGCCAGGGCAGAAACATTGGGCGTGTTTCTTTACACCTGTTGTCTATGTTCCCCATCAGTAAAATGGGTACCTGGGTGTTAGTCGACTGGTGTGAGTCGCATCCTAGGACACTGACCTAATCTGCCCGAAATGCTCAGCATAACAAGGGACTTTATATATAGTAGTATGTCATTGATGTCAGCTAGGCCTGTATACCATGTACATGTACTTGTAGTAAATAAAGATATTATTATTATTATTATTATTATTATTATTATTATTATTACTGAAACCTGGCTTAAGCAGGATACAATAGATATCTACTCGCTACAGGATACACAACAATACACAACTGCAGACCACATCAAGTTGGGGGAGGTATTGCAATCTATTACTCGAATGAAATATTCTGTTGTAACACCACTTGCTATAGTGATGAATGTGGAGAATATATTTTTGCTAATTTTACTGCAAAAAACCTTAAGACTATTATAACAATCGGGCCATTTACCGGATGCCTCATACAAACATCCCAAATTTTAGCGATAAACTAAAAACGCTAATAACAACCAACCAAATGAACAAGAACCACCTTATCTTAGCTGGAGACTTCAACATCAACCTTGGCCAACCAGATGACCAGCCAGTAACTGATTTCATGAGCAATATGAACAACACACTTCTCATACCAACAATAACAAAACCAACCAGGTTTACTGAGATGAGTGTAACCATAATCGACCATATATGGACCAATATCCTAGTCCCCCTTAAATCAGGGATAATAACAGACAGCACCACAGACCACTACCCCACCTTCCTCTTAACAAACATTAGTAAACCACCACCAGAATACACCAAAGTTTCATTTAGACTCCATGACGAGGCCTCAATAAATAACTTCACAGCAGAGCTAGAGACGGTGGACTGGGCTATAGAATTCTCCAATGCCAAGGGTATCGATGATTGGACTGACAATTTTCTTAATAAATTACAAAGACTATACAACAAACATTGTCCAATAAAAATGAAACAGATTACGAATAAACGGCTAGGTTGCCCATGGCTAACTAACAGCTTACTAAGATCCATTAACAAGAAACATCAATATGAAAAGCAATATAGACAGGGCTTCATACACAAAGATTTTATTAAACACTATTCATCAGGTCTCACCAAAGTAATAAAAAAAGCCAAACAATTGTACTACTCCAGCAGATTCACTGAAACAAGAGGAGATATAAAAAAAGACCTGGAAAACACTCACAGATTCTGGGCACCCACAAACTGAAAAAAAAACTAGGGATATTGTCCTAACTAAACCAAACGAAACACAACTACAGCCTATTGATACAGTAAACAAGATGAATGACTTCTCAACCATAGGATCAAATCTTGCCAGTAAAATCCCAGGTACCAATGCCCGAGCAAGCGATTACCTAGGTGGGAATTTCCCATCTTCCTTCTATCTTGCACCTACTGAGCCCACTGAAGTCACCATGATAATCAAGTCACTTTAAAATAAATCAGGGAATCTGTCTAAAGTCCCACCATTATTATACAAGCGAGCTGCCCATGTTCTTTCACATGCTATTTCATTACTTTTTTAACAAATCACTAGAAACTAGCACTTTCCCGACACTACAAAACAGCGAGAGTTACACCAATACACAAAGGTGGTGACCCCACAGACGTAAACAACTATAGGCCAATATCAAACTTACCGTTGCTATCCAAAATCTTCGAGAAACTTGTGCACAAGAGATTGTACTCGTTCATAACGACACAAAGCATACTCAACCCCTGCCAATTTGGCTTCAGAAAAAAATAAAAGTACTAACGATGCAATCGTAAAAATGATAGACCTGCTTTATACAGCACTGGAAAATAAGGAATATCCATTAGGACTTTTTATTGACCTTAGGAAAGCTTTCGACACTGTCAACCACGGCATCCTACTCCACAAACTTGACCACTATGGTATAAGAGGTCATGCACTTGCATATTTCAAATCCTACCTTACTAATAGGTATCAGTATGTCACCATTAAAGACACAACTTCCTCGACACGACCACTTGATACTGGAGTGCCACAGGGAAGTGTCCTTGGTTCCCTGCTCTTCCTCTTAGACATCAATGATCTTCCCAATGTATCACAACACCTGAAACCAATACTCTTTGCTGACGACACAACTTATGTCATCTCTTGCCACGCTTAATACCATTGTTAACGACGAATTAATAAAAATATCTACATGGATGACAGCCAATAAACTTACACTCAACACTGATAAGACCTTCTATATTATGTTTGGTAACAGAGCAGATGATGCACAATTAAACATTAAGATCAACAACACTCCTATTGCTAAACATAATGAGGGCAAATTCCTGGGCCTTCACCTCGACAGCAACCTGAAATTCAGCACTCGTATCCAACACATAACAAAGAAAGTGTCCAAAACTGTGGGGATCCTCTCTAAGATACGTTACTATGTACCACAATCAGCCCTACTCACACTATACTATTCACTCATCTATCCCTACCTCACATATGCCTTTTGTGCTTGGGGATCAACAGCAATTACCCACCTAAAGCCAATAATAACCCAACAAAAAGCCGCAGTAAGAATTATCACGCAATCCAACGCTAGGCAACCCCCTTCCTTCCCACTCTTCAAAGACCTAAACCTACTCACTGTTCAGAACATCCACACTTACTACTCTGCTATCTACATCTATGGAACCATAAATTCCAATATTAACCCTGAACTAAAACACTTTCTTGATAGTTGTGACAAGACCCATAGACATAATACCAGACACAATACGACACCATTTCCATTAATAAAGTAATTGTTAAGTTCATAAATATTTTGAACTACCTAAATTTTGTAAATCTAGTTAATCACGACAATTACCTAACCTTAATACCAGTATAATTATTGTCTCAATAAAGAGTAAGATCTAGTATAAGTCTGCCTGAAATGCCTAGGCATACTAGTGGCCTTCTTGTAATAAGTATTTTATAATATGAACTAATACCATAAGTTATGTAAACCCCACTTTGTAATATTATCAGAAATAAAGAATTTGAATTTGAATTTGAAATAGGAACAAAAACATTTAACAAAGAGAACCATTGCTGGACGATATTTTTGTGGAGTGTTAGTTTGATCAAACTGTACACGTACATTTAGTCCTTGAGAATCGAGTCCTCCTCCACCATGATCCTGTTTATTGTTACTCAGCTACGCCTGGTTACATTGCGTGATTATATGGATGATGTCCTTGTGTTAGCACACAAACGCTTATACCTTCATGACTTGTAGATATCAAGTTGATAAATCAAGGAAAGTAACTTTCTGTCAATGTATTGCGAAATCTAAAAATTTAAGGTTACACTAATTAGAAAATACAAAATATCAGAAAAAAAAAATATTTACCTATTCATATTTTATACATCAATGAATCTTCACTAGCCTCTGAAATATATTCTTGCAGAATGATTATTGCCTTCATGGTGGGGTTGTACACAATGTTCGGTGTGTTGCTCTTCTCCGGCCTCGTCGCCTTCGCTATCTACAGAGACTGTGACCCGCTCACCTCAGGCAAAATAGAGAAACGTGACCAGATTCTCACCTTCTTAGTAATGGATAAATTGAACTACATTACCGGAATGGCTGGGATCTTCGTTGCTGCAATTTACGGCGGTGTTCTCAGGCAGGTCATGACTTCTCCGAGTCAAAATATATATTTCTTTAACCGCCTCATATTTAGTATCATACAAGGCATTGGGTGCACCTGGGAGATACTGAACTATGAAAACTTACTCTGAATATAATTTTTTGAATAACAGGGCATACATCAGACATATCGACTCACTTGAATTTTCTGCTAGTTAAAAAAGGTCATACTAGCAAACAGAAACAAGTATAAATTACTATAAAATACGGGGTGATATGAAATACATAACATTTTTGTTCTTCCCCAAGCAGCACACACTCATCTTGCGGGAACTCGTTGGCATGTCTTGTGTGGGAGGACTTCCTTAAACAACATGTATACTTCAGAAGCCTCAGCGATGCCAAAGCCACCAACGTTGTCAAGCTTCTCTGTAAGTACTGTACCATTAATCTGTCGATATTCTATAACATTTTCTTCACTAATAGAACCTCTTCCAGATTAATATTACTACCCTTACAAAGTAACAGACAGCGTTAGTGAGGCCTCGTTTAGAACACGTGATGCATATCACTGGTAAATTTA
>WNWK01023885.1:0-30476 GCA_009830355.1 Cherax destructor | reverse complement strand
AATTTAAATGATCACGGACATAGAGTGCCACCCCACCCCCTTTCCCGATACTTCTGTCTACTTGGAACAATAAATGTCATAGAACTTCAGGAAGATTTAGACAAACTTAATTCGTGGTCAGAAAAGTGGCAGATGCAGTTCAATGTAGATAAATGCAAGGTTCTGAAGCTCGGGAGTGTCCATAACCCAAGCACTTATAAGTTAAATAACGTAGAACTTAGCCATACAGATTGCGAGAAGGACTTGGGGGTGATGGTAAGCAGCAACCTTAAACCAAGACAGCAATGCCTAAGCGTACGTAATAAGGCAAATAGATTACTGGGATTTATATCAAGAAGTGTTAGCAACAGAAGTCCAGAGGTTATATTACAGCTTTATACATCATTAGTAAGGCCTCACCTAGATTACGCAGCTCAGTTCTGGTCTCCATATTACAGAATGGACATAAATTCGTTAGAAAACATTCAGCGTAGAATGACTAAATTAATACATAGCATTAGAAATCTTCCTTACGAAGAAAGATTGAAGACCCTAAAATTACATTCACTTGTAAGACGTAGAATGAGGGAGACATGATCGAGGTATACAAGTGGAAAATGGGTATTAACAAAGGGGATATAAATAAGGTCTTGAGGATATCTCTCCAAGAGAGAACCCGCAATAATGGATTCAAGTTAGATAAGTTTAGATTTAGAAAGGATATAGGAAAGTATTGGTTTGGAAATAGGGTAGTTGATGAGTGGAACAGTCTGCCTAGTAGGGTTATTGAAGCTAGGACCTTGGGTAGTTTCAAATTTAGGTTGGATAAATTCATGAGTGAGAGGGGTTGGATTTGAGTGGGACTCGCGCATGAGTGGGTAGAATTGTCAAAGCTTATTTCTTGGGTAGCATTGAAAATTGGGTTGAGCAAATATTCTGTTAGTGGGACGGATTGTGAAGGACCTGCCTAGTATGGGCCAACAGGCCTGCTGCAGTGTTCCTCCTTTCTTATGTTCTTATGTTCTTATGTTTCCACCCCATCGCCGGGAATCGAACCCGGACACTCACTGTGTGAAGCGAGACGTTTTACCACAGGGCACCATGATGCACTATTCCCACTACAAGATAATAATAATAATTTATTTTAACATGATACATATTTATACAAAGGAATATAATACTTGGGTGTACATGCCAGAAGCCCTTTGCTATGCAAAGCATTTCGGGCGAACTTATAACTAAATTAATAAGGCAATAACAGTACATATGGTCATTAGGTGAGTTTCAATGAATATAAAAGAACTGAATATGCTATTAGGTTGTGCTATATGACTTTAATTAGATTTGTAGAGAAGAATTAGTTTTAATTATTACAATTTTGATCACTAATAACTACGTATTTTGCTCGAAATGTGTGATCCCAAAAAGGTATTGTAGGCAAATTACTAGAGTCGATTATAGCTGATAACATAAGAAGCCATCTCGATAGGCATAATTTGATTAATGATACTCAGCATGGATTCACCAGGGGCCGTTCCTGCCTAACTAATTTATTAACTTTATTCAGTAAGGCTTTTGAGGCAGTTGATAATGATAAAGAATTCGATATTGTGTATTTGGATTTTAGTAAGGCTTTTGATAGAGTACCACATCAGAGACTGTTAAAGAAAGTGGCTGCTCATGGCATTGGAGGAAAAGTGTTGTCATGAATCGAGTCATGGCTCACCGATAGGAAGCAGAGGGTGTGCATAAATGGGGTTAAATCTGAGTGGGGATCTGTATCAAGTGGCGTTCCTCAGGGATCGGTTTTGGGCCCGTTGTTGTTTATAATATATATAAATGACCTTGACGAGGGAATTTCTAGTGATATGAGCAAATTCGCTGATGACACGAAGATAGGTAGGATAATCGATTCAGACGTAGATGTCAGTGAACTACAGGAGGATTTAGACAAACTCAATTCCTGGTCAGAAAAATGGCAGATGCAGTTCAATGTAGATAAATGCAAAGTTCTTAAGCTCGGGAGTGTCCATAACCAATGCACTTATAAGTTAAATAACGTAGAACTTAGCCATGCAGATTGCGAGAAGGACTTGGGGGTGATGGTAAGCAGCAACCTTAAACCAAGACAGCAATGCCTAAGCGTGCGTAATAAGGCAAATAGATTACTGGGATTTATATCAAGAAGTGTTAGCAACAGAAGTCCAGAGGTTATATTACAGCTTTATACATCATTAGTAAGGCCTCACCTAGATTACGCAGCTCAGTTCTGGTCTCCATATTACAGAATGGACATAAATTCGTTAGAAAACATTCAGCGTAGAATGACTAAATTAATACATAGCATTAGAAATCTTCCTTACGAAGAAAGATTGAAGACCCTTAAATTACATTCACTTGTAAGACGTAGAATGAGGGGAGACATGATCGAGGTATACAAGTGGAAAATGGGTATTAACAAAGGGGATATAAATAAGGTCTTGAGGGTATCTCTCCAAGAGAGAACCCGCAATAATGGATTCAAGTTAGATAAGTTTAGATTTAGAAAGGATATAGGAAAGTATTGGTTTGGAAATAGGGTAGTTGATGAGTGGAACAGTCTGCCTAGTAGGGTTATTGAAGCAAGGACCTTGGGTAGTTTTAAATTTAGGTTGGATAAATTCATGAGTGAAAGGGGTTGGATTTGATTGGGAATTGCACATGAGTAAATAAAATTATCAAAGCTTATTTCTTGGGTAGCATTGAAAATTAGGTTGAACAAATATTCTGTTAGTGGGATGGAATGTGAAGGACCTGCCTAGTATGGGCCAACAGGCCTGCTGCAGTGTTCCTCCTTTCTTATGTTCTTATGTTCTTATGTTCTTATGTTCTTCTACCTCAATACACGTCAAAGGAATAGTGCAGAGTTCGGAATACATGTGTAATGCACTTAAATATTAGCATTAGATTATTCAATACAATATAATTTTTTTTGTTTATGCAGTACAGATTATGTAGTTTACATTTAAAAGAAATTGATAGGCACAAAAGTTAGTTTGATATCTTTATTATGTACCCCATACCCATCCTGTGGGCGGTAGTCAAATGATTACAGAGGTACATAATGGGTCCAGGGACTGGACCCCAAAGTTTTGATAGCTGAGCAAGTTACAAAGGTAATGAACTCACAAGTTACAAAGGTAATGAAACATGTAAGTAAATTTACTTACTTACGTTTATACATGGTTACAATCATGAACAAATTATAATGCAATGAACAATTCACTAGTCTACACCCGGTCACAACTGTAATGAGTTCTTCTTGCAAATTTTATTGTTGGGTCACACACACACACACACACATATACATACACACTTACATATACACATCGTGTACGTCAGGCCCATACTAGAGTATGCAGCACCAGTCTGGAACCCACACCTGGTCAAGCACGTCAAGAAATTAGAGAAAGTGCAAAGGTTTGCGACAAGGCTAGTTCCACAACTCAGGGGACTGCACTATGAAGAAAAGTTGAGGGAAATAGGACTAACAACACTGGAGGACAGAAGGGTTAGAGGAGACATGATAACGACATACAAAATACTGCAGGGAATCGACAAGGTAGATAGTGACAGGATGTTCCAGAGAGGAAACACAGAAACAAGGGGACACAACTGGAAGCTGAAGACTCAGAGAAGTCCCAGTGTAGTAATATTATAAGTTGTAGGAGAACTAGTAATAGGCAGAATATGGTGGATAGTGGAAAGCTAGTGACACTAGATGACAAGGACAGTAATAGGTATAGTGGAAAATCAGAGATGAGCAGGAAGGGTAAAGATAAAGGAGGGTCTCTATTTATATATTACACCAATAGTCGTAGTGCTAGGAATAAGATGGACGAGTTGAGATTAGTTGCAAGTACGGGTAATATTGATGTTTTTGCAATAACTGAGACATGGTTTAATATGAAAAATCGGGACTTGCCTGCCGAATGTCACATTCAGGGTTTTAAATTGTTCCAAGTAGACAGAAGTATCGGGAAAGGGGGTGGGGTGGCACTCTATGTCCGTGATCATTTAAATTGTTGCATAAAAACGGGTATAAAGTCTGAATTAACACATACAGAGTCTGTCTGGATAGAATTTTCAGAGGGTGTGAAAAATTGATTTTAGGCGTGATTTACCGTCCTCCAAACTTAGATAGGGAACAAGGGAGACTACTTTGGGAGGAAATTGTTAAGGCCACAAGACACGATAACGTAGTAATTCTAGGGGACTTTAACTTTAGTCAGATTGATTGGAATTTCATGACAGGGAATTTAGAATCTAACGACTTTTTAGAAGTAGTTCAGGATTGCTTTTGAAGCAGTTTGTAACAGAACCTACAAGGGAAATAACCTACTTGACTTGGTTCTGGCAAGCAAGGAAACCCTTGTTAATAATTTAGAAATTACAGAGGAACTCGGCTCAAGCGACCACAAGTCAATTACCTTTAGCATTGAATGGATGTATGATAGTAGGGATAATTCAGTAATGGTCCCAGATTTTCGCTTAGCAGATTATAATGGACTTAGAGAACACTTATCAACTGTGGACTGGGGTGAAGAAGAGAGGTATCAATATGACAGTTTTCTTAACACTATACAGGCTGCCCAAAGAACATTTATCCCGTATAAAGAAATTAGATCAAGTAGAAATGACCCAAAATGGATGAATAATAGGCTCAAATATCTTTTAGGGCAGAAGAAAGGAATTTATAGGCGCATAAAAAAGGTGAGGGTCATCTTATAAATCAGTATACTGACATTAAGAGGACGTTAAAAAGGGAATAAGAAAAGCTAAACGGGACTATGAAATTAAAGTTGCTAGGGATTCAAAAACTAACCCAAAAAGTTTTTTCCAGGTTTATAGAACAAAAGTTAGGGATAAGATAGGTCCCTTAAAAATAACTTTGGGCATCTTACTGACAAGGAGAATGATATGTGCTCTATTTTTAATAATTATTTTCTCTCGGTTTTCACACAGGAAGACATTAATAATATCCCAGTAATTAATTTTTACAGAGGCCCAGAAGAAGATAAATTATGTAATATCACAGTCACTAGCGAAATGATTATGAAACAGCTGGACCGACTGAAACAAAATAAATCGCCGGGTCCTGATGAGCTTTTTGCAAGGGTTCTTCAGGAATGCAAAATGGAACTCTGTGAACCAATATCTAACATTTTTAATTTATCTCTTCAAACAGGTGTAGTGTCTGATATGTGGAAGATGGCTAATGTAATTCCTATTTTTAAAGCAGGGGACAAGTCACTACCGTCTAACTACCGCCCAATAAGCCTGACCTCAATTGTAGGCAAATTACTAGAGTCAATTATAGCTGATATTATTAGAAGCCATCTAGATAACCATAATTTGATTAATGATACCCAGCATGGATTCACGAGGGCCGTTCCTGCCTATCTAATTTATTAACCTTCTTCAGTAAAGCTTTTGAGGCTGTTGATCACGATAAAGAATTCGATATTGTATATTTAGACTTTAGTAAGGCTTTTGATAGAGTACCGCACCAGAGACTGTTAAAGAAAGTGGCAGCTCATGGCATTGGGGGAAAAGTGCTGTCATGGATCGAGTCATGGCTCACCAATAGGAAGCAGAGAGTGTGCATAAATGGGGTTAAATCCGAATGGGGACTTGTAACAAGTGGTGTTCCACAGGGATCAGTCTTAGGCCCATTGTTATTTATAATATATATCAATGACCTTGATGAGGGAATTACTAGTGATATGAGCAAATTCGCCGACGACACGAAGATAGGTAGGATAATTGATTCAAACATAGATGTCATAGAACTTCAGGAAGATTTAGACAAACTTAATTCGTGGTCAGAAAAGTGGCAGATGCAGTTCAATGTAGATAAATGCAAGGTTCTGAAGCTCGGGAGTGTCCATAACCCAAGCACTTATAAGTTAAATAACGTAGAACTTAGCCATACAGATTGCGAGAAGGACTTGGGGGTGATGGTAAGCAGCAACCTTAAACCAAGACAGCAATGCCTAAGCGTACGTAATAAGGCAAATAGATTACTGGGATTTATATCAAGAAGTGTTAGCAACAGAAGTCCAGAGGTTATATTACAGCTTTATACATCATTAGTAAGGCCTCACCTAGATTACGCAGCTCAGTTCTGGTCTCCATATTACAGAATGGACATAAATTCGTTAGAAAACATTCAGCGTAGAATGACTAAATTAATACATAGCATTAGAAATCTTCCTTACGAAGAAAGATTGAAAACCCTAAAATTACATTCACTTGTAAGACGTAGAATGAGGGAGACATGATCGAGGTATACAAGTGGAAAATGGAGTATTAACAAAGGGGATATAAATAAGGTCTTGAGGGTATCTCTCCAAGAGAGAACCCGCAATAATGGATTCAAGTTAGATAAGTTTAGATTTAGAAAGGATATAGGAAAGTATTGGTTTGGAAATAGGGTAGTTGATGAGTGGAACAGTCTGCCTAGTAGGGTTATTGAAGCTAGGACCTTGGGTAGTTTCAAATTTAGGTTGGATAAATTCATGAGTGAGAGGGGTTGGATTTGAGTGGGACTCGCGCATGAGTGGGTAGAATTGTCAAAGCTTATTTCTTGGGTAGCATTGAAGATTGGGTTGAGCAAATATTCTGTTAGTGGGACGGATTGTGAAGGACCTGCCTAGTATGGGCCAACAGGCCTGCTGCAGTGTTCCTCCTTTCTTATGTTCTTATGTTCTTATGAGTCAATGGGATGTTAGGAAGCATTTCTTCAGCCATAGAGTAGTCAGGAAGTGGAATAGTTTAGCGAACGATATAGTGGAGAGGCGGGAACCATACATAGTTTTAAGACAAGGTATGATAAAGCTCATGGAGCAGGGAGAGCAGAGACCCAGTAGCGGACAGCGCAGAGGCGGGGCCAGGAGCTGAGTCTCGACCCCTGCAACCACAATTAGGTGAGCACAATTAGGTGAGTACACACACACACACACACACACACACACACACACACACACACAGGGACAGGGACAGGGACAGGATGTTCCAGAGAGGGAACACAGAAACAAGGGGACACAACTGGAAGCTGAAGACTCAGATGAGTCAAAGGGATGTTAGGAAGCATTTCTTCAGCCACATAGTCAGGAAGTGGAATAGTCTAGAGAAAGATATAGGGGAGGCAGGAACCATACATAGTTTTAAGACGAGGTATGATAAAGCTCATGGAACAGGGAGAGCAGAGACCCAGTAGCGGACAGCGAAGAGGCGGGGCCAGGAGCTGAGTCTCGACCCCTGCAACCACAATTAGGTGAGTACAATTAGGTGAGTACACACACACACACACACACACACACACACACACACACACACACGTGGTAATGCTTTATTTACAGGGAGCAAAGTCAGGGTATTTTTCCAGAATGGTCTGTAATATACCACTGAGGATAAAATACTTTGAACATTTCTGAGTGAGTTGTCTCTAAATTCATTAATTTTGTCGTACTCCGGCTGGGTTACAAGTATCTTTGGTAGGTTAAATCACCACCACCAGATGTAGACCAAACAAAATGTAAACTTTGTCAGTTGGATTATTGTCACACCCTGCGTCATTATGTACTGGAGTGCGTCACACCCTGCGTCATTATGTACTGGAGGCACAAAAGAAGCTACTAATTATGCAATTCCGTTCGGGTAAAAAAAAAAAAATAATACAGTGGTACTTCGGGTTACGAACTTAATTCGTTCCAGAAGGCTGTTCAAGTGCCGATACCGAACGAATTTGTTTTCATAAGTAAGTAAGTTTATTCAGGTATACACAAATACATTTACATAGATTATCATACATAGCAGCATATGTGTAGAGAACCCAGGATAACCCAAAAAGTCAGACAGAGTGACTTATTTCCATTGGGGTCCTTTATTTATTTCCATTGGAATAATGTTAATTTGATTAATCCGTTTCAGACCCCCAAAAATACACTTACAAAAGCACTTACATAATTGTTCGAGTTGGGAGCTGTTCTTATGCCGAGGTACCACTGTATTAATTATCTTCTAAAAAGTACATTATGCAATTAATATAGGATTAGTGTTTATTAAGTTTATTTAATATGTGCCTGGGAAGAAACATGGCTTGTAAACCAGACTGCCCAGTATTTGAAGCATTTGTGGCCGAGTGGAGAAGAAAGTCACTTGGGAACTTTGCCAGTCTTCCTGTAATGGGTTCGAATCCTGCTGACTGCAATCTTTCTCTAAATATACCCGTTTGTTTCTGAGTGGTGCATTGATGTATATGTCGTGCTGAATAGATAAAATTTGCTATTTTGGCTTAAATAGCAACGCTCTTCTTGCCGAATAAGGCAAGTGAAAATTTGTGTTTGCAATAATTTCGCAAAAATCATTCTGAACGTAACGAAAGAAATATATCTCATTGTGTTTGTTTATTATTAAATTATTGTAAACTTATCTAAAATATATTTAGTTGGATTAGGCTAAATTAAATTGCACTTATTATAATAAGGTTAGGTAAGTTTTCTAAGGTTCTTTTGGTATAAAATTATTAATTATTACATTAACATACATGAAAAAAAATATATCTTTAAACGTATAAGAGAAAATTTTAGAAAGGACTTAATTTTAAATGAGTTCTTGCTAATTGACCAATTTTACTTTTTCGTCACGACATATATATATATATATATATATATATATATATATATATATATATATATATATATATATATATATATATATATATATATATATATATATATATATATATATACCTATATGTATATATTATATATATATGACAGCCAATAAACTTACACTCAACACTGATAAGACCTTCTATATTATGTTTGGTAACAGAGCAGGTGATGCACAATTAAACATTAAGATCAACAACACTCCTATTGCTAAACATAATGAGGGCAAATTCCTGGTCCTTCACCTTGACAGCAACCTGAAATTCAGCACTCATATCCAACACATAACAAAGAAAGTGTCCAAAACTGTGGGGATCCTCTCTAAGATACGTTACTATGTACCACAATCAGCCCTACTCACACTATACTATTCACTCATCTATCCCTACCTTACATATGCCATTTGTGCTTGGGGATCAACAGCAATTACCCACCTAAAGCCAATAATAACCCAACAAAAAGCCGCGGTAAGAATTATCAGGCAATCCAGTGCTAGGCAACACCCCTCCCCCCACTCTTCAAAGAACTAAACCTACTCACTATTCAGAACATCCACACTTACTACTCTGCAATCTACATTTATAGAACCATAAATTCCAACTTTAACCCTGAGCTAAAACACTTTCTTGACAGTTGTGACAGGACCCATAGACATAATACCAGACACAAACATCTCTTTGACATTCCCCGTGTCCGACTAAATCTATACAAAAATTCAATGTACTTTTATAAAAGGGCCTAAAATCTGGAACTCCCTGCCTGAAAACTCTAGAACTGCAGACACAACCTCCATGTTCAAAAGCACCGTTATAAAACATCTTATCTCACTCACGCACCCAACCAGTAGCTAACCATATGAAAACTACTTTATCTTGCACATATCCACAGCAAAATATACTTATTGATATCTGTGATTCCCCTTAATTTCCACATGACTGTAACCAAAATTTAATTCTTAAGCTAGTCATAAGTTTGCCTAAGACACTCCAATATAGAAACTGTATCATGCCAACATGTCACCATTTCCATTAATGTATAAACTAAATGTTAAATTCTTAAACTTTTGAACTACCTCAATTTTGTAAACCTAGTTAATCACTACAATTATCTAACCTTAATACCATTATAATCATTGTGTCACTTTAGAGTAAGATCTAGTATAAGACTGCCTGAAATGCCTAGGCATACCTAGGCATATTATTGGCCTTCTTGTAATACTTCATAAAATGTCTAAATAACATATGTAAACCCCACTTTGTAATATTATCAGAAATAAAGTTGATTGATTGATTGATTCTTGTGACGACGTTTCGGACCGACCTGGACCATTGGCTAGGTGTGGGTTTTTTGTCCATTGTTCCAGTCATGGTATTGTGGCTTTTTATTCTTTCTGGTTTTAGGTGGTTCGTTGTTATGGATCGCCAAGCACAGACACCATGAATGAGAGAAAGGTGTATTAGTGAGTAGTACAGAGTGTGTAATGTTACTTAAGCAATATGGCAGTGTATTATTTCTTACTTTTGCAAATATTCTTAGATGTGTGTTGGATGTGAGTGATGAACTTCAGGATAATCAAAGAAGGTGGAAGATAACCCAGGATAACACCAGAAGGTGGAAGATAACCCAGGATAACACCAGAAGGTGGAAGATAACCCAGGATAACACCAGAAGGTGGAAGATAACCCTAAACCTGTACTCCCAAGAACGCAGGCGGGAGAGATAAGATTTTCTTCGGATTTTTAACCGCGGAGGGTTAGCCACCCAGGAAAACCCAAGAAAGTCAGTACGTCATCGAGGACTGTCTGTCTTATTTCCATTGGGGTCCTCAATCTTGTCCCCCAGGATGCGACCCACACCAGTCGACTAACACCCAGGTACCTATTTGCTGCTATGTGAACATGACAACAGGCGTAAGGAAACACGTCGAAATGTTTCCACCCCGCCGGGAATCGAACCCGGGCCCTCCGTGTGTGAAGCGAGAGCCTTAGCCACCAGGCCACCGGGGCACTTGGAAAATCCTAGAGGGATTAGTACCAAACTTGCACACGAGAGTCACTCCCTACGAAAGCAAAAGACTCGCCAGGCGATGTAACATCCCCCCAATGAAAAGCAGGGGTACCACTAGCACGTTGAGAGACAACACAATAAGTGTCAGGGGCCCAAGACTGTTCAACTGCCTCCCAACTTACATAAGAGGGATTACCAATAGACCCCTGGCTGTCTTCAAGCAGGCACTGGACAGGCACTTAAAGTCGATACCTGACCAGCCAGGCTGTGGGTCGTACGTTGGACTGCGTGCAGCCACCAGTAACAGCCTGGTTGATCAGGCCCTGATCCGCCATGAGGCCTGGTCACAGACCGGGCCGCGGGGGCGTTGACCCCTGGAACTCTTTCCAGGTAAACTCCAGGTAATAACACCAGAAGGTGGAAGATAACCCAGGATAACACCAGAAGCTGGAAGATAACCCAGGATAACACCAGAAGGTAGAAGATAACCCAGTATAGCACTAGAAGGTGGAAGATAACCCAGTATAGCACTAGAAGGTAGAAGATAACCCAGTATAGCACTAGAAGGTGGAAGATAACCCAGGATAACACCAGAAGGTGGAAGATAACCCAGGATAACACCAGAAGGTAGAAGATAACCCAGGATAGCACCAGAAGGTGGAAGATAACCCAGGATAGCACCAGAAGGTGGGAGATAACCCAGGATAGCACCAGAAGGTGGGAGATAACCCAGGATAGCACCAGAAGGTGGAGGTTAACCCAGGATAGCACCAGAAGGTGGGAGATAACCCAGGATAACACCAGAAGGTGGAAGATAACCCAGGATAACACCAGAAGCTGGAAGATAACCCAGGATAACACCAGAAGGTGGAAGTTAACCCAGGATAGCACCAGAAGGTGGGAGATAACCCAGGATAGCACCAGAAAATGGGAGATAACCCAGGATAGCACCAGAAGGTGGGAGATAACCCAGGATAGCACCAGAAGGTGGGAGATAACCCAGGATAGCACCAGAAGGTGGGAGATAACCCAGGATAGCACCAGAAGGTGGAGGTTAACCCAGGATAGCAACAGAAGGTGGGAGATAACCCAGGATAGCACCAGAAGGTGGGAGATAACCCAGGATAGCACCAGAAGGTGGAAGTTAACCCAGGATAGCACCAGAAGGTGGGAGATAACCCAGGATAACACCAGAAGGTGGAAGTTAACCCAGGATAACACCAGAAGGTGGAAGTTAACCCAGGATAGCACAAGAAGGTGGAAGTTAACCCAGGATAGCACCAGAAGGTGGAAGTTAACCCAGGATAACACCAGAAGGTGGAAGTTAACCCAGGATAGCACCAGAAGGTGGGAGATAACCCAGGATAGCACCAGAATGTGGGAGATAACCCAGGATAACACCAGAAGGTGGAAGTTAACCCAGGATAGCACCAGAAGGTGGAAGTTAACCCAGGATAGCACCAGAAGGTGGAAGTTAACCCAGGATAACACCAGAAGGTGGAAGTTAACCCAAGATAGCACCAGAAGGTGGAAGTTAACCCAGGATAGCACCAAAAGGTGGAAGTTAACCCAGGATAACACCAGAAGGTGGAAGTTAACCCAGGATAACACCAGAAGGTGGAAGTTAACCCAGGATAACACCAGAAGGTGGAAGTTAACCCAGGATAGCACCAGAAGGTGGGAGATAACCCAGGATAGCACCAGAAGGTGGGAGATAACCCAGGATAACACCAGAAGGTGGAAGTTAACCCAGGATAGCACCAGAAGGTGGGAGATAACCCAGGATAGCACCAGAAGGTGAAAGTTAACCCAGGATAGCACCAGAAGGTGGGAGATAACCCAGGATAGCACCAGAAGGTCTAAGTTAACCCAGGATAGCACCAGAAGGTGGAAGATAACCCAGGATAGCACCAGAAGGTGGGAGATAACCCAGGATAACACCAGAATGTGTAACATAACTCAGGATAACCCCAGAGGGTTTATGAACTGCAAAGAGATGAGGCCATCACTTTCTCCATGGTTGTCTCTGGGCCCTGAGTTGAGTGGTCGGGTATATTTGTTAATAAAAACATTGACTCTGTTTTGCCCTGTCTCACACACACACACACACACACACACACACACACACACACACACACACACACACACACACACACACACACACACACACACACACACACACACACAGAACACACACACACACACACAGAACACACACACACACAGAACACAGAAACAAGGGGACACAATTGGAAGTTGAAGACTCAGAAGAGTCAAAGGGATGTTAGGAAGTATTTCTTCAGCCACAGAGTAGTCAGGAAGTGGAATAGTCTAGAGAAAGATATAGTGGAGGCAGGAACCATACATAGTTTTAAGACGAGGTATGATAGAGCTCATGGAGCAGGGAGAGCAGAGACCCAGTAGCGGACAGCGAAGAGGCGGGGCCAGGAGCTGAGTCTCGACCCCTGCAACCACAATTAGGTGAGTACAATTAGGTGAGTACACACACACACACATATATATATATATATATATATATATATATATATATATATATATATATATATATATATATATATATATATATATATATATATATATATATATATATAAGATCTTCACAATAGTTTTCAATATCTGTGTGAAGGAGGTGAATGTCGACATTATTTGATGGCTCTGGGGTGATACAGTATGGCTTGCAGTGTTCACTTGGTCTACAGAGGTCTTCCCTGGTGACTGTTGTGGTGTTAGGTTAGACGCGTTGACGGTAGCTGGCTATAGTTTAATATCTATATTATGCACCCCATACCCATCCTGTGGGTGGTAGTCAAAAGATGACAGAGGTACATAATGGGTCCAGGTACTGGACCCCAAAGTTTTGATAGCTGAGCAAGTTACAAAGGTAATGAACTCGGACAGATCTGGTCACAATCATGACAAGTTACAAAGGTATTTACAGATTACAGAGGTACATAATGGGTCCAGAGACTAGGCCTGCTGACTGCTGTTGTAGGGTAGGAGTTTCAGCAGAAATGTCTGGAACCTGGTGTTACTGAACACAGTATCAGTGTTACTGAACACAGTATCAGTGTTACTGAACACAGTATCAGTGTTACTGAACACAGTATCAGTGTTACTGAACACAGTATCAGTGTTACTGAACACAGTATCAGTGTTACTGAACACAGTATCAGTGTTACTGAACACAGTATCAGTGTTACTGAACACAGTATCAGTGTTACTGAACACAGTATCAGTGTTACTGAACACAGTATCAGTGTTACTGAACACAGTATCAGTGTTACTGAACACAGTATCAGTGTTACTGAACACAGTATCAGTGTTACTGAACACAGTATCAGTGTTACTGAACACAGTATCAGTGTTACTGAACACAGTATCAGTGTTACTGAACACAGTATCAGTGTTACTGAACACAGTATCAGTGTTACTGAACACAGTATCAGTGTTACTGAACACAGTATCAGTGTTACTGAACACAGTATCAGTGTTACTGAACACAGTATCAGTGTTACTGAACACAGTATCAGTGTTACTGAACACAGTATCAGTGTTACTGAACACAGTATCAGTGTTACTGAACACAGTATCAGTGTTACTGAACACAGTATCAGTGTTACTGAACACAGTATCAGTGTTACTGAACACAGTATCAGTGTTACTGAACACAGTATCAGTGTTACTGAACACAGTATCAGTGTTACTGAACACAGTATCAGTGTTACTGAACACAGTATCAGTGTTACTGAACACAGTATCAGTGTTACTGAACACAGTATCAGTGTTACTGAACACAGTATCAGTGTTACTGAACACAGTATCAGTGTTACTGAACACAGTATCAGTGTTACTGAACACAGTATCAGTGTTACTGAACACAGTATCAGTGTTACTGAACACAGTATCAGTGTTACTGAACACAGTATCAGTGTTACTGAACACAGTATCAGTGTTACTGAACACAGTATCAGTGTTACTGAACACAGTATCAGTGTTACTGAACACAGTATCAGTGTTACTGAACACAGTATCAGTGTTACTGAACACAGTATCAGTGTTACTGAACACAGTATCAGTGTTACTGAACACAGTATCAGTGTTACTGAACACAGTATCAGTGTTACTGAACACAGTATCAGTGTTACTGAACACAGTATCAGTGTTACTGAACACAGTATCAGTGTTACTGAACACAGTATCAGTGTTACTGAACACAGTATCAGTGTTACTGAACACAGTATCAGTGTTACTGAACACAGTATCAGTGTTACTGAACACAGTATCAGTGTTACTGAACACAGTATCAGTGTTACTGAACACAGTATCAGTGTTACTGAACACAGTATCAGTGTTGTTTAACGTCTTCAAATATTTTATTCTTATTATTTTATATTTATAATATTTACGCCCGTAATCTATTCTTATTTCCTTGAACCGCGTTATTATTCTTGGTTCGCCGGTACTGCCGGTCCCGGTACTGCCGGTCCCGGTACTGTTGGTCCCGGTACTGCCGGTCCGGGTCTTTTCCGGATAGTGACCCGGCGAACCGCGTTATTTAATCCACATAGTATTGTACTAACACACTGGTAACTAGCCGTGTATTTTTCTAATGAGCTTTGAATTGTCTTATTTACCAAAAGTAACGATTTACAGAGGTAACGTTTCTGTCTTATCATTTCCTCTTCTCTGTATTGCATTATTAGTGAAGACGGCCTCGGCTTGAGAGCGAAATATTGTCTCGTAGAGCACTGTTAGACCGCTCTTCTTACAATGGAAAAACCCGTGTGGAATCCTGGGCAGAGAAAGACGGAGGAAGCCTGCCAACACCTGCTGCCCCTGCTACCCAGCAGTCACTAGAAGTTAACTGACAGTGTGGATTCTAATTCCTTTTCTTTTCAAGGTAAATATTATTCTCAAATCTTTGGTGTCGCTATGGGCTCTCCTCTATCTCCTGTTCTTGCTAATCTTTACATGGAATACTTCAAGACTGTCCTTCTTCCCACTATTGATGTACGTCCTTCACTCTGGCTCAGCTATGTAGATGACATCTTTGCTCTTTGGCCTCATGACTCAAGTCTCTTCCAACCATTTCTTGATGCACAGTGGCATGTACATTCACTACTTTTCTTATCATGCTTCCTCTGTCAAGAAAAGTGTTCTTATCTCCCTCTTTCTCCATGCTCTCCGCATTTGTGATCCTCAGTTCCTTGAAGAAGAAATTTCCACTCTTCATAATTCATTTTCCTGCCTTGGCTACCCTTCTCATTTCATAGACTCTGCTTTCTCTCGTGCCAAACGGACTTTCTTCTCTCCTAAACCCTCTACTCCTGGGAACTCTCCTGTCCTCTGCCTTCCTTACATCTCTGGTCTCTCTAATCTCAACAACTCTCTCCGTTCCTTAGACATCAAACTTACATTTCGCCAGACTAACACTCTTCGCACTAATCTAGTTCATACCTCTCCTCCCTCTATAGATTCTCCTGGTGTCTACTCTATTTCTTGCTCCTCCTGTCCTCTTCAGTACTTTGGAGAAACTGGCTGATCTCTTTCTGACAGACTTAGGGAGCACAAAAATAGTGTTAGGCTTGCCGACACTAATAATGCTCTTTTCTGTCATGTCAGAGATCACAGTCATCCTATTGATTGGTCTTCTGCTAAAACTGTCTACCCTACGTCCAACTTTCACAGTCGCCGTCTGGTTGAATCCTCCCTTATACACAACTTTCCCTGTATGAATCTTAGCCCTGGCTTTGTCTCTGTAGATTCTTTCCTCTCCCATTACATTGTTAAATGCTCCAAACTTCAGAACACCCGTGACTCCTTCTATCTCTTCCCTCTTCTCCTCTTTCTTCTTTCTCCTCTGGGTTTTCTTTCTTTTCTTTTGCCTTGAATTTGTCCTTCTTTATTTTATTTTCATTTTTCCCCCTCTGTGTTGTTGTCCTTACCCTATGCGGGCCGCCAGCTTCATTGCAGTGCTCCTTTCCTAGAATATGACTGACTCCACTACTACTACTTCCACTACCACTACTACTTCTACTATTACCCCTCCACCACTTTCTTGTGCCCTCCCCTGTCTGCCTGCCTATATATAACCCCTTCTACCTGTCCTGTGTGTTAGTGTGACTTTGTAAATGGTCCAAGTCGGACCGAAACGTCGTCGTAAGCTCCTCTCTTTTATATGTGCGGGTTGTGTGTGTGTATTGTTTCAGTCACGGTATTGTGCCTTTTTTGTTATTAACTGACAGTGATGGGCGGCATCCAGGGTAGGACGAAAATAAATGAATCTGAACGTAAATAAGCCACACTGCCTGGCTTTCCTTGGGTTATCCTGGGTTATGTAGCACTGGGGTTATCCTGGGTTATGTTGCACTGGGGTTATCCTAGGTTATGTTGCACTGGGATTATCCTGGATTATGTTGCACTGGGGCTATCCTGGGTTATGTTGCACTGGGATTATCCTGTGTTATGTTGCACTGGGATTATCTTGGGTTATGTTGCACTGGAATTATCCTGGGTTATGTTGCACTGGGGTTATCCTGGGTTATCTTGCACACACTGACGTTAATATAAAATTTATTCGGATTTTTAACCCGGAGGGTAAGCCACCCAGGATAACCCAAGAAAGTCAGTGCAGAGGGTAAGCCACTCAGCATAACCCAAGAAAGTCAGTGCGGAGGGTAAGCCACCCAGGGTAACCCAAGAAAGTCAGTGCAGAGGGTAAGCCACCCAGGATAACCCAAGAAAGTCAGTACGGAAGGTAACGGTAAGATCTGCCTACCCAGGATAACCCAAGAAAGTCAGTACGGAAGGTAAGCCACCCAGGATAACCCAAGAAAGTCAGTGCGGAGGGTAAGCCACCCAGGATAACCCAAGAAAGTCAGTGCGGAGGGTAAGCCACCCAGGATAACCCAGAGTGTGCATAAGTCCAAGTACGAAGTATGCGGGTAAGCCACCCAGGATAACCCAAGAAAGTCAGTGCGGAGGGTAAGCCACCCAGGATAACCCAAGAAAGTCAGTGCGGAGGGTAAGCCACCCAGGATAACCCAAGAAAGTCAGTGCGGAGGGTAAGCCACCCAGGATAACCAAAGTCACTCACGAGACCTACTTTGCCAATTGTTACCTCAATGATGTCAGGTGCAGTATGGGTATATGTGCCAATTATTCAGGAGATAGGACTCAGGATGAAAGATGCAGATGAGTGAGTGAGTGCAGGATGATGGCTGCAGAGATATGAGAGTATGCAGATGAAGTATGCGTGATGAGGATGTATTATGATCAGGATGATGAGTTCAGATGAAGATGAGTGATAGTGACAGGATGATGAGTGATCAATGCGGGATATATGAAGTATCAATGTAGTTGAGATGAGGTAATGAAGTGATGCAGATGATGAGTGATGCAGGAGATGATAGTGATCAGGATGATGAGTGATGCAGGATGATGAGGATGAGGATGATGAGTGATGCAGGATGATGAGTGATGCAGGATGATGAGTGATGGATAAGGATGTGATGAGTGATGCAGGATGATAGTGATGCAGGATGATGAGTGATGCAGGATGATGAGTGATGCAGATGATAGTGATGCAGGATGATGAGTGATGCAGATGATGAGTGATGCAGGATGATGAGTGATGCAGGATGATGAGTGATGCAGAGAAGTGATGCAGGAGTGAGTAGCAGATGATGAGTGATGCAGGAGATGAGTGATGCAGGATGATGAGTGATGCAGGATGATAGTGATGCAGGATGATGAGTGATGATGATGATGATGATGAGGATGGATGATGAGTGATGCAGGATGATAGAAGGATGATGGTGATGAGATGATGGTCAGGATGATGAGTGATGGTGATGGATGATGAGGTGATGAGTGAGATGATAGATGCAGGATGAGGATGGATGATGAGTGATGCAGGATGATGAGTGATGCAGGATGATGAGTGATGCAGGATGATGAGTGATGCAGGATGATGAGTGATGGTGGATGATGAGTGATGCAGGATGATGAGTGATGCAGGATGATGAGTGATGCAGGATGATGAGTGATGCTGGATGATGAGTGATGCAGGATGATGAGTGATGGTGGATGATGAGTGATGCAGGATGATGAGTGATGCTGGATGATGAGTGATGCTGGATGATGAGTGATGCAGGATGATGAGTGATGCTGGATGATGAGTGATGCAGGATGATGAGTGATGCAGGATGATGAGTGATGCAGGATGATGAGTGATGCAGGATGATGAGTGATGCAGGATGATGAGTGATGCAGGATGATGAGTGATGCAGGATGATGAGTGATGCAGGATGATGAGTGATGGTGGATGATGAGTGATGCAGGATGATGAGTGATGGTGGATGATGAGTGATGGTGGATGATGAGTGATGGTGGATGATGAGTGATGGTGGATGATGAGTGATGGTGGATGATGAGTGATGGTGGATGATGAGTGATGGTGGATGATGAGTGATGGTGGATGATGAGTGATGCAGGATGATGAGTGATGCAGGATGATGAGGGATGGTGGATGATGAGTGATGCAGGATGATGAGTGATGCAGGATGATGAGTGATGCAGGATGATGAGTGATGCAGGATGATGAGTGATGGTGGATGATGAGTGATGGTGGATGATGAGTGATGGTGGATGATGAGTGATGGTGGATGATGAGTGATGCAGGATGATGAGTGATGCAGGATGATGAGTGATGCAGGATGATGAGTGATGCAGGATGATGAGTGATGCAGGATGATGAGTTGTGCAGGATGATGAGTGATGCAGGATGATGAGTGATGCAGGATGATGAGTGATGCAGGATGATGAGTGATGCAGGATGATGAGTGATGCAGGATGATGAGTGATGCAGGATGATGAGTGATGCAGGATGATGAGTGATGCAGGATGATGAGTGATGCAGGATGATGAGTGATGCAGGATGATGAGTGATGCAGGATGATGAGTGATGCAGGATGATGAGTGATGCAGGATGATGAGTGATGCAGGATGATTAGGGATGCAGGATGATGAGTGATGGTGGATGATGAGTGATGCAGGATGATGAGTGATGCAGGATGATGAGTGATGCAGGATGATTAGTGATGCAGGATGATGAGTGATGGTGGATGATGAGTGATGGTGGATGATGAGTGATGCAGGATGATTAGTGATGCAGGATGATGAGTGATGCAGGATGATGAGTGATGCAGGATGATTAGTGATGCAGGATGATGAGTGATGCAGGATGATTAGTGATGCAGGATGATGAGTGATGCAGGATGATGAGTGATGCAGGATGATGAGTGATGCAGGATGATGAGTGATGCAGGATGATGAGTGATGCAGGATGATGAGTGATGGTGGATGATGAGTGATGGTGGATGATGAGTGATGCAGGATGATAACCTTGTGAATTCAGTTGTCACTGACCTTTCTTTGGGTTATCCCTGGTAAATTAGGACGTTGTTCCTTGATCAGCGTCCAAGTTTTTCCGATACACAACTACAACATATCGTTGTTGGCAGTCAGGTGCGGTTTTATCTTTTGTTTTAGTAGGTTTAATTAGGTACACATAAGTGTACTTTACACTTACTAAAACGAAGATAATGCCGCTCCTGACTGTCAACAAGGATGTTATGGTTGTGTATCGTAAAACTTCCGACGCTAATCAAGGAACAACGTCCTGCTGAGACACAATAACATCCGCTAGACACCTAATGCAGTAGCAGCGTCAGTGTTGCTGTGTTCTCCTCACAGTACAGTGTTGCTGTGCTCTCCTCACAGTACAGTGTTGCTGTGCTCTCCTCACAGTACAGTGTTGCTGTGCTCTCCTAGCACACAGTGTTGCTGTTCTCTCCTAGCATACAGTGTTGCTGTTCTCTCCTAGCATACAGTGTTGCTGTGTTCTAGCACACAGTGTTGCTGTGTTCTAGCACACAGTGTTGCTGTGTTCTAGCACACAGTGTTGCTGTGTTCTAGCACACAGTGTTGCTGTGTTCTAGCACAGTGTTGCTGTGTTCTAGCACACAGTGTTGCTGTGTACTAGCATACAGTGTTGCTGTGTTCTCCTCACAGTACAGTGTTGCTGTGTTCTCACAGTACAGTGTTGCTGTGTTCTCCTCACAGTACAGTGTTGCTGTGTTCTCCTCACAGTACAGTGTTGCTGTGTTCTCCTCACAGTACAGTGTTGCTGTGTTCTTCTCACAGTACAGTGTTGCTGTGTTCTTCTCACAGTACAGTGTTGCTGGGATCTCGCAACATGGTGGGACGAGGACTCACAGTTTGGTACATACTCTCACTCTGGTTGTTACTACAATACTACACCAGTTATGTCTCTTGCCGAGTACACCACGTCACAGGTACTTATGTTATGTCTCTTGCCGAGTACACCACGTCACAGGTACTTATGTTATGTCTCTTGCCGAGTACACCACGTCACAGGTACTTATGTTATGTTTCTTGCCGAGTACACCACGTCACAGGTACTTATGTTATGTCTCTTGCCGAGTACACCACGTCACAGGTACTTATGTTATGTCTCTTGCCGAGTACACCACGTCACAGGTACTTATGTTATGTCTCTTGCCGAGTACACCACGTCACAGGTACTTATGTTATGTCTCTTGCCGAGTACACCACGTCACAGGTACTTATGTTATGTTTCTTGCCGAGTACACCACGTCACAGGTACTTATGTTATGTCTCTTGCCGAGTACACCACGTCACAGGTACTTATGTTATGTCTCTTGCCGAGTACACCACGTCACAGGTACTTATGTTATATCTCTTGCCGAGTACACCACGTCACAGGTACTTATGTTATGTCTCTTGCCGAGTACACCACGTCACAGGTACTTATGTTATGTTTCTTGCCGAGTACACCACGTCACAGGTACTTATGTTATGTTTCTTGCCGAGTACACCACGTCACAGGTACTTATTTTTTTGATCCGTCGTATTTTTCTTGCCGAGTACACCACGTCACAGGTACTTATGTTATGTCTCTTGCCTAGTACACCACGTCACAGGTACTTATGTTTCTTGCCGAGTACACCACGTCACAGGTACTTATGTTATATCTCTTGCCTAGTACACCACGTCACAGGTACTTATGTTATGTTTCTTGCCGAGTACACCACGTCACAGGTACTTATGTTATGTTTCTTGCCGAGTACACCACGTCACAGGTACTTATGTTATATCTCTTGCCGAGTACACCACGTCACAGGTACTTATGTTATGTTTCTTGCCGAGTACACCACGTCACAGGTACTTATGTTATATCTCTTGCCGAGTACACCACGTCACAGGTACTTATGTTATGTTTCTTGCCTAGTACACCACGTCACAGGTATTTATGTCTCTTGCCTAGTACACCACGTCACAGGTACTTATGTTATGTCTCTTGCCCAGTACACCACATCACAGGTACTTATGTCTCTTGCGTCACAGGTACTTACGTTTCCAGCCTAGTACACCACGTCACAGGTACTTAAGTCTCCAGCCTAGTACACCACGTCACAGGTACTTAAGTCTCCAGCCTAGTACACCACGTCACAGGTACTTAAGTCTCCAGCCTAGTACACCACGTCAGAGGTACTTAAGTCTCCAGCCTAGTACACCACGTCAGAGGTACTTAAGTCTCCAGCCTATTTCACCACGTCACACCACATCTCTTAACTGAGATATTTTTCCGTATCCGTCAAAAACAATGCATCACAAACTCTGTTCCCCAGAGAGGAACTGTACTGTTTCAAAACTTGAGTATGTTGCATTCTTTCTCCATCTTATGTATTGCATCAGTGTTTCCTTAAGACACCCCCAGTCCCTGTTTACCTAACTGTAAGTAGGTATCCTGGTGTTAGTCGACTGGTGTGGGTCGCATCCTGGGGACAAAATTAACCTAATTTGCCGATGCTCTATATAACAAGATTCTTTTTATTTAGTAGTATGTCACTGATGTCAGCTATTGTCTGTATACGTTGTATCATGTACTTGTAGAAATAAAGACTATTATTATTAAGATTATTATTTTTTTATTATTATTAAAGCCTCTCACGCCTTCGCACAGTGATACTTTTCCTCGACAAATGTCTTATAAGACAATTGTCAATCATCCAGAAACAAAACGAAGCCTTGTCATGCAATAAGATGGTTTCATGAGAAAGGAAGATTTACCTGTCATCTTACGTGTTCATGAGAGAGGAAGATTTACCTGTCATCTTACGTGTTCATGAGAGAGGAAGATTTACCTGTCATCTTACGTGTTCATGAGAGAGGAAGATTTACCTGTCATCTTACGTGTTCATGAGAGAGGAAGATTTACCTGTCATCTTACGTATTCATGAGAAAGATATAATGTTTCTAGGTAGTGGATGATAATCACGCTCGTTTCCATACCAAGGATGGTTGCCATCCCTGTGGCAGTAGCATTGTTTACCTTCTACCTTACTAAAAAGAATTCACACTCGGAGCTTAAGTTTGCCACATTTATGTTGCTCATTTTCAGTCTGGAGTCGATATGTTCACATAAACTCCAAGATAAAGGACTGATCACCTCAAACTCCTCATCTTCCACCTTCCTCTGCATTGGACTGAAGAAGCCACTGGCTGGCGAAACGTTTCCAGAATAAAGATATCCAGATGTCGCACTTGTGTTTAATACATCATTAACATGTTAAGACCCAGGGTCAGTTGTTTGCCCCAGGTGTACAATGTGACAGCAATGACTGCTGGCTGCCCACAAGTACTGTATATCACATGAAAGAACATTGTTACAAGTATTTTACACTGACCAAATATACCTCCAGTTTCTTTAGTACTAACCACAGTAACTGAAGGTGGTGAAGCTTATTAGAAATTTATATGTTTAAATATGTTTGTTATTTGATAAAATGTATTTCCAATGATAATAAAAATGATCATTCTTGTCTTATTTCAGACCACCCACAAGAACAGCAATCTTCCAGCATGTCAACACAGTCTTCACTCAACCCACAAGAACAGCAATCTTCCAGCATGTCAACACAGTCTTCACTCAACCCACAAGAGCAACAATCTTCCAGCATGTCAACACAGTCTTCACTCAACCCACAAGAGCAACAATCTTCCAGCATGTCAACACAGTCTTCACTCAACCCACAAGAGCAACAATCTTCCACCATGTCAACACAGTCTTCACTCAACCCACAAGAGCAACAATCTTCCAGCATGTCAACACAGTCTTCACTCAACCCACAAGAGCAGAAAGGAAACTTTAGCTGCAACAATACATACTGTCAAGGTTGTTATATTGTGTTACCCATGCTGGTATGCACTATGTTGTTGGCGGTGATATGCCATGGAATCAGTTCATGTCGCCGCAAAACCAGCTTGGCCAACACCGGCGTGGCCAACAACTGCATCACCAACGCCGACTTGAACAACACCGATACTAACAACGCCAACTTGGCCAACATTCGCTTTACCAACACTGGTCTGACCAATGCACCACCTACCATCGTCCGCCAAGAGATTTTACAGTTCTCTCACTTCCAGAACAACCATACATCCACCTCAACAAACCATTTTCGGTCTCGGAGAGATAATTCTTCGCCAAATCTACGTAGGCCTTGGCGGCGCCCTTGTCAGTTTCCGGCAGCTGGTTCACTTCAAGAACCTTTTATAGACCATGAGGAACCTGACCAGAACTCACACAAGCAGCTGGAAGACAACAATAGCCTTCATGAAAGCTTTAATAGTATTTATGAAACTTTTTAGAACTTAATATAAGGAATGAGGGTTGCATCCTGGGACAGAACCTGAGACAGGAAGACATAAGCCACACGGCTTAGCTTTCTTAAGTTACCCTGGGGGTTAAACCCTCGAAGATTAATATTACCAGGAAAGCCTTCTTCTACCCTTCATGGGAGAGTCCTTGACGCCGGTGAAGTGCTCTTGATCCAAGGAATGAGTTACCTTCTCTATCTTTTGATCAATTCTGTCTGTCCCCACTCCCGAAGACGCTGTATAACCCCTGCAGATTTAGCGCTTCCCTCTCTCCCAGGAAATAATAAATCTTCTGCTAAGCAGAAAAATATTACTTAAGGCAAGTGTGTAATGTAATGATTATAAAACAGTATTAATATTGATGTTTGTACGTCTGCTTGTATCACTCTTAGAGAGACAACTTGTGTTATGGAAGAAGACAAATAAATAATATTCTTTGATGGAATTCTTTGTAGAAGAAGAAACCTTTATTGGATTATTAACTTTGGCTTATCCTGAGGTGCTCTTTAAGGGACGCTCCTTGTCGTGGTAAAGAGGTCTGAGGAATTGGACCTCTTGGTCTTCTTCCTCAGACCTAATCTAATTACCCCCCAATCCCCCCTTCCCTTTCCCATCTTCCCCATCCTCCCTTTTCCCTTTCCTCCTCCTTCTCCTCCTCATCCCTCCCTTATTCTCTTCCCATTTTTACCCTGGGAGCTTCTCTCCACGCATTCTAGTTCTTAGGTAGGGGAAAGGGTACCGTGGTCCATCCCATTCCGTTGAGGTTCTTAGCGGTGGTGTAGTTTGCCGTGGAATCTGGATCGCCTAGGGATGTCCCGATCCCTCTCCAGTCTCCCGGGGGGGTGGCTTTGGGTATCTTTCGGGCGACGGGTGTATCTTTGGAGGCCACCTTTCGGATTCCGGGGGTGGTGGTCGAAGTAGGTATGCTTTGTGGTGGGTATCTGGCCACCCTCTCTTTTGTTCGCCGAGATGGCTCGGTGGATGTGAGGTTGCTATCCCGGATTGCTGGTTTACTGGCATGAAGGGTAGGGTATGGCACGGGTTCCATGCAGCATCTGCACTACTTGCGGTGTTGAGGTTCTCTTGGGCGCGGAGGGGGATTTACGCCCCTATCATTCCTCCTAGGAGCTATTCCTCCATGTTCCCCCCTTTTTTTATTCTTTTTTTATTTTTATTTTATTTTTTTTTTTTTCTTAAAAAACAAAAAGAAAAGAAGTAACCTAACCATGGATGCCCTAATCCGTGAACCTACCCCCGGGCCCCTTCTTGATACCGCACCCAGTTCTGACCCTACCTCGTTAATGGACAACTCTTCGGACACCTCTAATACCCCTGTACCTCTTGCTGGTGCCGGTTCGTCACCTGCTTCAGGTACCGGAGTTCCGACCGGCCCTTTTGACACATCTGACCTTCGCTCTTCTCTGACCTTGATTCCGGCTTCTTCCTCAACGGTGTGGCAATTTTCGAATTGCTCGCCTGGCACACGTCGGACCACCTCCGGTCCCAAATCCAAACGACCAAGACCCTTACATGACGATTCGACACTTCCTTCTCACTCATCTCAGAAACGACCAGCTCATCACACACTCCCCTAAACACTTTGTTTCACACTACTCAATGGACAAAGTTTTTCACTCTACGACCGACTTCTCCTAATACCTAACTTTCCGATCATAGTATTGGTAAAGCTCTCCTACGCCATGTAGGTAAAGATATCTCATTTCATGCTCTCAAGAGCGGCACTCGCATCATCACGGTCCACAATGCTGGCCAAGCTCGCGATCTTTCTCTCCTTATGACTATAGATACTATTCCTATCACTATTGACAAACATCATTCTCTCAATTCTTGTAGTGGTTCTGTCATTTTACCCCACACCATTGTCCAACGGAATTTCCAGACATGTGATGCTGACATTTTCGAGCAGCTTGAGCTCCAAGAACTCCCTATCCTTAAAGTTGACACTTTTGTCCTCCCTGCCAATAAGCGAAGACGTTATCCTTGCAATATAGCTCGTTTAACATTTGACTGCCATGAACTTCCGCCTTTGGTCTACATTGCAGGTCACCGTTTACAGGTTCGAAAGGTGACCCCTACACCGCAACAGTGTAGAAACTGCTGGCGTTTTGGTCATCCAGCGAAATATTGCAGGTCCATTCAAATTCAAATTCAAATTCAAATTCAAATTCTTTATTTCATGTAATACAAGGTGGGGGGTACTTATAGTTATACATTAAAGTTGATATTACAAGATGGCCAATAATATGCCTAGGTATGCCTAGGCTTTTCAGGCAGTCTTATGATAGGTCTTACTCAATAGCTATACAATGGATATACAGATTGTAAGGTTAGGTTAGGTTTACAAAATTTAGGTACTGGAATTTAAACATTGAGAATTTAACAATTAGTATAAAAAGTTAGCAATTAGTTTATATATTAATGATAAAGGTGATATATTGGCATAATATAGTTTCTATATTGGAGTATCTTAGGCAAACTTATGACTAGCTTAAGTATTATGGAGCAATAGTTGTATTAGAATTTTGGTTAGAACTGTGCAAATTAAGGGAATCACAGATATCAATAAGTGTATTTTGCTGTGGTTAGTAATGTGCAAATTAAGGAGAATCACAGATATCAATAAGTTTATTTTGCTGTGGATATGTGCAAGATAAAGTAGTTTTCGTATGGTTAACTACCGGTTGGGTGCGTAAGTGAGATAAGATGTTTTTTAACGGTGCTTTTGAAAATGGAGGTTGTGTCTGCAGTTCTAGAGTTTTCAGGCAGGGAGTTCCAGATTTTAGGCCCTTTTATGCGCATTGAATTTTTGTATAGATTTAGTCGGACACGGGGAATGTCAAAGAGATGTTTATGTCTGGTATTATGTCTATGGGTCCTGTCACAACTGTCAAGAAAGTGTTTTAGCTCAGGGTTAAAGTTGGAATTAATGGTTCTATAAATGTAGATAGCAGAGTAGTAAGTATGGATGTTCTGGACAGTGAGTAGGTTTAGGTCTTTGAAGAGTGGGGGGGTGTGCTGCCTAGCGTTGGATTGTGTGATAATTCATACTGCGGCTTTTTGTTGGGTTATTATTGGCTTTAGGTGGGTAATTGCTGTTGATCCCCATGCACAAATGGCATATGTGAGGTAGGGATAGATGAGTGAGTAGTATAGTGAGTAGGGCTGATTGTGGTACATAATACCGTATCTTAGAGAGGATCCCCACAGTTTTGGACACTTTCTTTGTTATGTGTTGGAAATGGGTGCTGAATTTCAGGCTGCTGTCAAGGTGAAGGCCCAGGAACTTGCCCTCGTTATGTCTAGCAATAGGTGTAGAGTTGATCTTAATGTTTAATTGTGGATCATCTGTTCTGTTGCCAAACATAATATAGAAGGTCTTATCAGTGTTGAGTGTAAGTTTATTGGCAGTCATCCATGTTGATATTTTTATTAATTCGTCGTTAACAATGGTATTAAGCGTGGCAAGGTTTGTGTGGGAGATGACATAAGTTGTATCGTCAGCAAAGAGTATTGGTTTCAGGTGTTGTGATACATTGGGAAGATCATTGATGTATAAGAGGAAGAGCAGGGGACCAAGGACACTTCCCTGCGGTACGCCGGTGTCTAGTGGTAGTGTCGTGGAGGATGTGTCTTTAATAGTGACATACTGGTACCTATTAGTGAGGTAGGATTTGAGGTATGCTAGTGCATGACCTCTTATTCCATAGTGGTCAAGTTTGTGGAGTAGGATGCCGTGGTTTACTGTGTCAAAAGCTTTCCTTAAGCCAATAAAAAGTCCTAGTGGATATTCCTTATTTTCAAGTGCTGGGTAAAGCAGGTCTATCATTTTTACTATTGCATCGTTAGTGCTTTTATTTTTCCTGAAGCCAAATTGGCAGGGGTTGAGTATGCTTTGTGTCGTTATAAACGAGTATAATCTCTTGTGCACAAGTTTCTCGAATATTTTGGATAACAATGGTAGATTTGATATAGGCCTATAGTTATTTACGTCTGTAGGGTCACCACCTTTGTGTATTGGTGTAACCCTTGCTGTTTTGAGTAGTGTTGGGAAGGTGCTAGATTCTAATGATTTGTTAAAAAGTAAAGAAATAGGATATGAAAGGACATGAGCAGCTCGTTTGTATATTAAGGGTGGAACTTGAGACAGATGTCCTGATTTATTTTTAAGTGACTTGATTGTCATGGAGACTTCAGTGGGTTCTGTAGGTGCAAGATATAAGGAGGATGGGAAATTCCCATCTAGGTAATCACTTGCTCGGGCATTGGTATCTGGAATTTTACTGGCAAGATTTGATCCTATAGTTGAGAAGAAGTCATTTATCTTGTTTACTGTATCAATAGGCTGTAGTGGTGTTTCGTTTGGTTTAGTTAGGACAATATCCCTATTTTTTTCAGTTTGTGGGTGCCCATAATCTGTGAGAGTGTTTTCCAGGTCTTTTTATATCTCCTCTTGTTTCAGTGAATCTGCTGGAGTAGTACAATTGTTTGGCTTTTTTATTAGTTTGGTGAGAACTGATGAATAGTGTTTAACAAACTCCTTATGTATGAATCCCCGTCTATATTGCTTCTCATATTGATGTTTCTTGTTAATGGATTTTAGTAAGTTGTTAGTTAGCCATGGGCAGCCTAACCGTTTATTCGTAATCTGTTTCATTTTATAGGACAATGTTTGTTGTATAGTCTATGTAATTTATTAAGAAAGGTGTCTGTCCACTCATTGATACCCTTGGCATTTGGGAATTCTATAGCCCAGTCAACTGTGTCTAGCTCTGTTGTGAAGTTATTTATTGAAGCTTGGTCATGGAGTCGGAATGAAACTTTGGTGTATTCTAGGGCGGTTTACTAATGTTTGTTAAGAGGAAGGTGGGGTAGTGGTCTGTGGTGCTGTCTGTTATTATCCCCGATTTAAGGGGGGCTAGGATATTGGTCCATATATGGTCGAATATGGTTGCACTCGTATCAGTAAGCCTAGTTGGTTTGGTTATTGTTGGTATGAGAAGTGTGTTGTTCATATTGTTGATGAAATCGGTTACTGGCTGGTCATCTGGTAGGCCAAGGTTGATGTTGAAGTCTCCAGCTAAGATAAGGTGGTGTTTGTTCAATTGGTTGTTTGTTATTTGCGTTTTTAGTTGATCGCTAAAACTTGGGATGTTTGTATGAGGCATCCGGTAAATGGCCCCGATGGTTATGGGAGTCTTAAGGTTTTGTGCAGTAAATTTAGCAAAAATATATTCTCCATATTCATCATTATAGCAAATGGTGTCACAGCAGGATATTTCATTAGAGTAATAGATTGCAATACCTCCCCCCGCTTGATGTGGTCTGCAGTTGTGTATTGCTGTGTATCCTGGCAGCGAGTAGATATCTATTGTATCCTGCTTAAGCCAGGTTTCAGTAAGGACAATACATGTGAAGGTTGTTTTTAGGGAACCAAGGAGGGCAAGGAGGTCATCATAGTGTTTGCTTAAGGATCAGACATTGTAGTTAAGAACTGTTATACTTTTAGTAGTGTTTAGGACAGTGTGGGCTTGTGATGCTGTGTAGTAGAGGCAGTTATTTTCCAGTAAATTTTGAATGGGTGTTCGATTAAATAGGTTTAGATCAGTCTGTGGTGCCGACGACCATGCCAGTCCTTCTTGTACTCTACCTCCCTCTTGCCTTAACTGTCATGAGGCTCATCCATCGTACTCTCGCCGTTGTCAGGTTTACCTGAATGAGCGGGAAATCCATTGTCTTAAAGAGGCGGAAGGCTTCTCATATGCTATGGCCGTCTCTCATCTACGCCTTCAAGGGAGACTTCACCGTATTTCCTATTCTCGCATTGCTAAACATCGCCCCACTTGTGGGGTCCCAACTTCCCCGGCTTCCTCTGTGGTCGCCCCATCCTCAGTCACCCCTGTCTTGAATCCTTTTGCTGTTCTTGGCTCCGAGGTCCCTACCTCAGCATCCCATACTGTCCACACC
>WNWK01023884.1:0-30480 GCA_009830355.1 Cherax destructor | reverse complement strand
ATGCCAAAGGTAATTGATTTGTGGCCCTTGCGCCGAGTTCCTCTGTTTTTCTAAATTATTCCCGGGTTCCTTTGTTTGCCAGAACTAAGCAAGCAGTTTTTTCCCCTTGTAGGTTCTGTAACAAACTGCTTCAAAAAACAATCTTGAACTACTTCAAAAATCGTTGATTCTAAATTCCCAGTCAAAAAATTCCAATCAATTTGACTAAAGTTGAAGTCACCCAGAATAACTACGTTATCGTGCATTGGGGCCCTTTAAACAATTTCCTCCCATAGTAGTCTTTTCCCCTTCTGTTTGGGGGAGGGGTTTATATCCCCCAAAAATAATTTTTATGTTTTTAAATTCTATCCAAAGACTTGTTTTGGTTAATTGATTTATACCCATTTTTTAAAAAATTTTAAATGACCACATGGGGCCCACCCCCCCTTCCCTAATTGCATTGGAAAATTTTAAAACCCCTAATGTGAATTGGCGGGAACCCCCGTTTTTTTCATAAAAACCTGTTTCAGTTTTTGCAAAACATAATTCCTTACGAAACAATCCAAACCGTCCATCTTTTTCCCTAGCACAGACTTTTGGGTTAATATACATTTAAAAACCCTCCTTTCTCTTTACCCTTCCTGTTCATTTCTGTTTTTCCCTTTCCTATTACTGTCCTTGTCACCTAGTCCCCTGGCTTTCCAATATCCACCTTATTCTGCCTATTACTAGTTCCCCAGAATTTATAAATTCAGTTTTTTTTGTATCTCTGAAAACACTAGTAAAGGTTTTCTGGTAGTCTAATATTATCTCTCCATTTTTTACTCAACAGTTTCTCCTAAAATAACTTTACATATTATAAATACAGGTTTTTGTAGACAGAAATTCAAATTGTTTATCAGTTTTTATTGAATTACTTTTCTCTAGAGTATTTTCCAAATACAGTTACATCACTTAACCATTATGAAAAACCAAAACCCCTCCCTTTTTTTTTTAAACTTTTCCCTTTTTACCATTTTACACCTGCATATGTGTGTGTGTGTGTGTGTGTGTGTGTTTTTTTTTCTTCCCCTCTTCGACTGTCTTCACTTCACAAGGTGAGCCTCGTCTCTCTCAGACCCCTCACCTCTAGCTACCTCCCAATTCTCCCCCAGGATCTTGTGTCCAGAAATTCATCTCTGTCTACTGGATGTGTCTCGCCGTCTCCACTCTCCGGAGGTCCCAGACGACCTTGTTTGAAAATTTAAAGAGGGAACACAAAAAATATGTATTTACACTCCAAGACAGCCATGAAGTAGACCAACACACCCAGATATCGTTATTCTATGAAAATTTTGTCCTAATATGTCACAATATGTATCTACATTAATATATTTTTTTTTCAGTTATATAAAAGAATAAGGGTATGTGTAATGTGTATTGTTTTAAAGGGCCCCCGATTTTAATTTAATTGTCCACCTTTATGAAAATGTGATAAATATTATTATCTCTTTTTTTACCCTTTTTCGAAATTTACAGAACACACCCCGTTCATAAATGCGCGTATATAAAAAAAAAAAAAATTTTGGGGGGATGAAACAACAGGTAGCTACGGGGAGACGCGATCACCGGTCAACAACAGGTAGTACGGGGAGAGGGATCACCTGGTCAACAACAGGTAGTGGGGGGGAGACGCGTCACCTAGTCAAAAAAATTTTTGTAGGTGGCTGCTATAACCGGCCGTCGACTGTGTTGAATGTTTCCCATACTAGGGTTTGGATCAACTGTCATGAGGAGATTCCCTTTATCTCAATAGAGAAAAATATTTCAGTACGCCTGGTGAGACAAGAGGTTTTTGAGAGACAAAGATAATTTTTCCAGGAAATGTTTAATGGAGATAATGAATTGTTTCCGGAATTTCTTTCTGGGGGGAAGTAACATCAATGGTATACATCAATGGTATACATCATTGGTATACATTATGGAAAAGCTTTGCAAAAAAGCATTTTGGGGATAGGTTTCTTGTCCCCCAGGATGCGACCCACAACAGTGACTAACACCAAGGTGAATAGAGGCAGCAGGTGGGAAACTTTGAAGGTTTCACTGGTGCCAGGGGTGGACCCCCCGCCCAGTGTGGAGAGGTCCCGGTGCCGGGGAAAAGGACCCGGAGCCCCAGGGGGAGAGAGGAACCTGGTGCCGGGAATGGACCCGAGCCTCTGGTGGGGGAGGCGTCCTGGTGCCGGGATGGACCCCCGGGGCCTCAGGGGTGAGAGAGGGTCCTGGTGGGGATGGACCCCGGAGCCTCAGGGTTTAGAGAGGAACCTGGTGAGGGGGATGGGCCCGAGCCCAGTGTGGAGAGGCGTCCTGGTGCCGGGATGGACCCCGGAGCCCAGGGGGTGAGAGAGGAATTGGTGCCGGGGGGGGACCCCCCAGCCCCCGGGGTGGGGAGGCGTCCGGTGCGGGATGGGCCCCGGGGCCTCAGTGTGTGGGGAGGCGCCCCGGGGCCGGGGGTGGACCCCGGGGCCTCAGGGGTGAGAGAGGAATCCTGGTGCCGGGGGGTGGGCCCCGGGCCTCAGTGTGGAAGGCGTCCGGGCCGGGGATGGACCCCGGGGCCTCAGGGGTGAGAGAGGTTGGGGGGGATGGACCCCGGGGCCTCAGTGTGTGGGGAGGAATCCCGGTGCCGGGGATGGACCCGGAGCCTCAGTGTGGAGAGGCGTCCGGGCCGGGGGTGGACCCGGCCCGGGGGTGAGGGAGCGTCCTGGTGCCGGGGGTATATTATCAAAAAAACCCCCTGGTATTAGTAATAATATCCTCCCTGGTGGGAAAATTAGTAATACTATCCCCCCTGGTGGAATTTATAATACTATCCTCCCTGGAGGTATATTGGGAATACTATCCTCCCCGGTGGAATATTGGAATATATCCCCCCCTGGTGGTATATTGGTAATACTATCCTCCCCTTTGGGATATTGGTAATACTATCCTTCCTGGTGGTATATTAGTAATACTATCCTGCCTGGTGGTATATTGGAATACTATCCTCCCTTGGGATATTAGTAATACTATCCTCCTGGATATTAGAATACTATCCCCCCTGGTGGTATTTTGGTAATACTATCCTCCCCGGTGGATATTAGTAATACTATCCTCCCTGGTGGTATTAGTTTCTATCCTCCCCGGTGGTATATTATAATACTATCCTCCCCGGTGGTATATTGGTAATATATCCCCCCCGGGGGGTATTAGTAATACTATCCTCCCTGGTGGTATATTAGTAATACTATCCCCTGGTGGTATATTGGAATACTATCCTCCCCGGTGTATATTGGAATTATCCTCCGGGGGATATTGGTAATACTATCCTCCCTGGTGGTATATTGGGAATACTATCCTCCCTTTGGGATATTAGTAATACTATCCTCCCCGGTGGATATTGGTAATACTATCCTCCCCGGGGTTTTTGGTAATACATCCTCCTTGGTGGTATATTTGGGAATACATCCTCCGGTGGTTTTTGGGAAACTATCCTCCTGGTGGTATATTAGTAATACTATCCCCCCTGGTGGTATATTGGTAATACTATCCTCCCCGGTGTTTATTAGTAATACTATCCTCCCTGGGGTTTTATTGGGATACTTTCCCTTTCCTTTGGGATATTTGGGAATACTATCCTCCTTTGGGATATTGGAATACATCCTCCTTGGTGGTATATTGGTAATACTTCCTCCCTGGGGGAATATTGGGAAAACATCCCCCCTTTGGGATATTGGTAATACTATCCTCCCTGGTGGTATATTGGGAATACATCCTCCCCGGTGGTATATTAGTAATACTATCCTTTTCCCGGTGGGGTATTGTAACTTCCTCCCCGGTGGTATATTGGTAATACTTCCCCCCTGGTGGTATATTATAATACTATCCTCCCCGGTGGGATATTAGTAATACTATCCTCCCCGGTGGGATATTAAACAAAAAAATTTCCTGTTTGCCCCACCTCCAGGATTATCCCATTTCAGATGGTTTTATTCCTTAAATATTCCTTCTTATGCCTTTCAAGACGTTGTAAACAATAGAAATGTTCAGGGTTTTTATCCGGGGGTGGATGAAAAATTACAATGATTTCCATGCAGGGTGATGGATAATGACATAGAAACCCGTCCAGGGTGAGGAAAAAGGAAGCAGGGTGACCCAAAAAGAACGAAAATCCCAGAAAGAAAATACTTTCATCATCATTTAGCACATTCACCTAACTCATACATAATCACTGTCTTTGCAGGGGCGCTCAGATACGACAGTTTGGGAGGTCCTCCAAACTGCCAATATCCCAGACCCCTTTTTTTAAAGTGCGGGGCATTGTACTTTCCATTTCCAGGACTCAAGGCCGGCTAAATCTATAATAACCGGTTTCCCTGAATCCCAGCTCACACTCCAACAGCTCGTCAGGTCCCAAAAACTATTCGTCTCCATTCACTCCTATCTAACACGCTCACACACGCTTGCTGGAAGTCCAAGCCCCTCGCCCACAAACCCCCATTACCCCTTCCCCCCAAACCCTTTTTCGAGGAGGACTCCTACCCCTTCTTCCTCTCCCTACAGATTTATACGCTTTCCAAGTCATTCTACTTTGATCCATTCTCTCTAAATGACCAAACCACCTCAACAATCCCTCTTCAGCCCTCTCAATAATACTTTTAGTAACTCCACACCTCCTAATTTCCACACTCTGAATTCTCTGCATAATATTTACACCACACATTGCCCTTAGACAGGACATCTCCACTGCCTTCAACCGCCTCCTCGCTGCAGCACTTACAACCCAAGCTTCACACCCATATAAGAATGTTGGTGCCACTATACTTTTAAACATTCCCTTCTTTGCCTCCCTAGATAACGTTTTTGTCTCCACATATACCTCAACGCACCACTCACTTTTTTCCTTCATCAATTCTATAGTTAACCTCATCCTTCATAAGTCCATTCGCTGACAAGTCAACTCCCAAATATCTGAAAACATTCACTTCTTCCATACTCCCTCTCTCCAATGTGATATCCAATTTTTCTTTATCTAAATCGTTTGATACCCTCATCACCTTACTCTTATCTATGTTCACTTTCAACTTTCTACCCTTACACACCCTCCCAAACTCGTCCACTAACCTTTGCAACTTTTCTTTAGAATCTCTCATAAGCACAGTATCATCAGCAAAAAGTAACTGTGTCAACTCTCATTTTGTACTTGATTCCCCATAATTTAATCCCACTCCTCTCCCCAACACCCTAGCATTTACTTCTTTTACAACCCCATCTATAAATATATTAAACAACCATGGTGACATTACACATCCCTGTCTAAGACCTACTTTTACCGGGAAGTAATCTCCCTCTCTCCTACACACCCTAACCTGAGCCTCACTATCCTCATAAAAACTCTTTACAGCATTCAGTTAATTACTACCTTTTCCATACACTTGCAACATCTGCCACATTGCTCCCCTATCCACTCTATCATCTGCTTTTTCTAAATCCATAAATGCAATGAAAACTTCCCTACCTTTATCTAAATACTGTTCACATACATGCTTCAATGTAAACACTTGATCTACACATCCCCTACCCACTCTAAAACCTTGCGCAACTGCGATCCTACTCTGTCTTACCTCTAATTCTTTCAATAATAACCCTGACCTACACTTTGACCTGGTATACTCGTAAACTTATTCCCTATAATTTTTACCTCTCTTTATCCCCTTCCTTTATATAAAGGAACTATACATGCTCTCTGCCAATCCCTAGGTACCTTCCCCTTTTTCATACATTTATTAAACAAAAATACCAACAACTCCAACACAATATCCCCCCCTGCTTTTAACATTTCTTTCATGATCCCATCATTTCCTGCTGTTTTACCCCCTTTCATTCTACGTAATGCCTCACGCATTACGCTCTTCTTCACTCCTAAAACATTTTTTGACAGAGGCTCTCCCACTCTTTCACCTGCTCTCCTCTTGCACTTTCTCACCACTCTCTTCACCTTTCTTTTACTCTCTATATACTTTGCTCTTACAACACTTATGTTTTGTAAAAACGTATCATAAGCTACCTTTTTCTCTTTTATCACACCCTTTACTTCATTATTCCACTCACTCCTCTTTCCTCCTGCACCCACCCTCCTATAGCCTCAAACTTCTGCCCCACATTCTAATATTGCATTTGTAAAACTACCCCAACCCTCTTCAACCTTCCCCACTACTCATACTGCATTTACCCACCTTTCTGCCAATAGTTGCTTATATCTCACCCTAACTTCCTCCTCCCTTAGTTTATACACTTTCACCTCTCTCTTACTTGCAGTTGCCATTTTCCTTATGCCCATCTACCTCTTACTTTAACTGTAGCTACAACTAAATAATGATCCGATATATCCGTTGCCCCTCTATAAACATGTACATCCTGAAGCCTACCCATCAACCTTTTATCCACAATACATAATCTAACAAACTACTTTCATTACGTGCTATATCATACCTTGTATATTTATTTATCCTCTTTTTCATAAAATATGTATTACTTATTACCAAACCTCTTTCTACACATAGCTCAATTAATGGTTCCCCATTTACATTTACCCCTGGCACCCCAAATTTACCTACTACTCCCTCCACAACATTTTTACCCACTTTAGCATTAAGATCCCCAACCACAAGTACTCTCTCACTTGGTTCAAAACTCCCCACACACTCACTCAACATTTCCCAAAATCTCTCTCTCTCCTCTACACAATTATAGTGACTTTAAATATCTTTCAAAAAATATAATACCAAGGAAATTATACATTAATACTAAATTCATAAGCTCAACAAATACACTCTATAAGAACTTTGACTTAAAAAATATCGTTAATGAAGAGAAGGATGAAACCCATAGGAAAACTATTACTGATTTTCTCTCAAATCGAGATTCATGGTGGAAAGGATCCAAAGGTATTTGGGACACAGAAGCAACCTTCCAATGAAAAGCGTCTCCCTACGAGCCCCTTGAGGGTGGGGAATGGGGCTAGGCCATTTGACAGTTGGTCCCAGAAGATGAGGAGGTACTTGTACCTCCTCCCATGGGAGACATAGGTCTCAGATACTCCCAAGACAGGGAGCCAAGGCCGGGTCACCATCTGGAAAAGACCGGGGCTGGGAGAGTACCGGCGAATCAAGAAGAAGAAGAAGAAAAGTTATTTGAGTCTATTTTCAGTGTTTTTCAGTCAACCAGTACAAATTTTAAATCAAGCAAGAAAGATTAAATTTGACTCTTTAGAAATTATAAACACCTCGGCTTTGGACATAATTTGAAAAAGCAACAAACAGAAAACACTGAGATAATAAAGTGTGACATTACTAAAATGGTTTTATAACGAAAAATATAAAAAAGCCAATAATATTTTGTCTTGAGAATTTCTTGATGCCCAAAAGAGGGGAATTGTGTGTGTCCAGTGTTGCGTTTCTACCATGAATCTGGATGTGAGAGAATATCAGTATTGATCCGAAGGGATTCCTTGCCACAACATTTTCCATAGCCATGATGTAACTAAAATATCACTATCATCCATCTCTACCTCTCTGTACTCATAAACAATACATTAAAACATAGTGTGAGTTTCCCTTTTCTACTCCCTGACAACACTTATAAATATCTGTTTTACCTTTTATAGAACACTTCTCTTCATATTAAATGTCTTCATCATCGAGTTTTACGATCTTTAGTTAATTTCTTACGTTTGATATCTAAGGAATTTTATATGATAATCCGCTTTCAGGTGTGGATAGCAGACGCTGCTGAGGACGTCCCTTTGATCGCTTCTCCACATCCAGGATGAGCGTCCATTGCTCCCTGCAGCATCTTTAATATCTCCCGTATTGTTCTTTTGAGCATCACTAACCTAACTATATATTTTCTCAAACTTTACGGAGAACTTATGTTTTAGATCAATAATATAAAGATGTGCTGCCGTCATCACTTTAAAAAGAAAATTTTAAAATGCTAAGAAATTATGATAAACAGTTTATTACAAAATCTTATTTATTTCCTTTAGGTATATTGTAAATCACAGCTGGGTGATTCTGGCCCGTGAGATATTATTAATACTGCAGAGCTTATGAGAAAGATCACTGGTGAAGAAGTTTTGGAATAAGACTGACTACTGTATCTGACCTATAATGGGAAAGGTGGCAGGTGCTGATGTTTGATTAAATTAGATGTTTTCCGATTATGACTGTCTGCAAATTTTGTGGTAGGACTGATGATGCGTGTGCCATAAAAACATAAAATTGCTTTAAGGTAGACTCACCATTTGTACTTAAATTTCCTACCTGTACTTGGCCAACTTTAATACAAAAAGGCAAAATATCGCCTTCTTCCAGGTAATAGCTATTTCCCCTTCAACTAACTGATTATGCTCAGATAAACAAAGTAATCTCTTGTACTACGAATCATTATTAGCATCAGCAGTTATACAGTATATCCCACTTTACAATGTTATAACTGCCACATTAAAATGTGTATTACTCCTTGGTTGTAATTTTAAGCTTTTATTACAGACTTTCACAACTCTTCCAACTATACCACCATAATTTACAACATTTAGCATAATCTGAAACCCAAAACTGCTGACACCTGCACTTACCAAAACTGCTGACACCTGCACTTACCAAAACTGCTGACACCTGCACTTACCAAAACTGCTGACACTGCACTTACCAAAACTGCTGACACCTGCACTTACCAAAACTGCTGACACCTGCACTTACCAAAACTGCTGACACCTGCACTTACCAAAACTGCTGACACCTGCACTTACCAAAACTGCTGACACCTGCACTTACCATTCTGGTACTGATAAAATTAAATCCAACACAGCAGATATAAACACTTAACAAGTTTCAATTGCAAATTTTCTCTTTCTAAAATATTCATTTTCAAACTTGCTCTTTCAATCTGTGATTTTGCTGAACAAGAAACTCTTTTTTCCTTTACTAGTTCAACAAAGTTCCGTACCTTATCTTAGGGATAATTGTTAACCTCGTATACACTAGACATCAAAAACTTCAGTTGACTGCGTCCTACAATACAAGACCCACAGAAGAACCACAGAATAGTTAAAGAATATTACAAATTTTCTCCAACCCTGATACCGAAAATAGTAAAAATATAATTTCTTTTCTTAGGTTTAATCTTGCTGTGCAGTTTTGATTTTCAAAAAATTTCGTCAGCATGATAAGAAGATCTAGTTAGTGGAGTGGAGGAAACCATAAGAAAGACCTTTATTCTTGCGATCTTTCCATAGTAATCAAATATTTCCGGTGTCACGTATTCCTTAACCTCTACATGTTTAAATCTACGTCAGAAATATTGACCAAAAGTATAAAAATAAACATTTGCAGACCTTAGGTCATCCATAACCTGCAAAGCCTCTGCCTTCTTCTCCCATAAACCTGCCATCATTCGTGATTTTGTAAAAAAAAAAAAATTGAATCTAATTATGTTTGCCTTTTTCAGCATATTTAGAGAATTAAAATAATGAGCCTCCTGCCTTATTTGTTGATTCAAAGAGAGCACTGTCTCAACATTATGATTAAAACCATCAGTCTGGAGCATCATAACCTGCACAGCAGCATCCTTGAGGAACTCCGGGGTTTATGGGCGCCACCAAGTGCCTAGCAACACTTTAATTAACCTCAAGACCACCACACAGAATTTCTTGTAAAATTTCTACCTTGACGATTTCCAATACTACCTTTCATCCTATCTCCTGCTATCATGTCCTCAGTCATGTCTTAACCTGCTATCATGTCCTCAGTCATGTCTTAACCTGCTATCATGTCCTCAGTCATGTCTTAACCTGCTATCATGTCCTCAGTCATGTCTTAACCTGCTATCATGTCCTCAGTCATGTCTTAACCTGCTATCATGTCCTCAGTCATGTCTTAACCTGCTATCATGTCTCAGTCATGTCAATGATCATGTCCTCAGTCATGTTACCTGCTATCATGTCCTCAGTCATGTCTTAACCTGCTATCATGTCCTCAGTCATGTCTTAACCTGCTATCATGTCCTCAGTCATGTCTTAACCTGCTATCATGTCCTCAGTCATGTCTTAACCTGCTATCATGTCCTCAGTCATGTCTTAACCTGCTATCATGTCCTCAGTCATGTCTTAACCTGCTATCATGTCCTCAGTCATGTCTAACCTGCTATCATGTCCTAGTCATGTCTTAACCTGCTATCATGTCATTCAGTCATGTCTTAACCTGCTATCATGTCCTCAGTCATGTCTTAACCTGCTATCATGTCCTCAGTCATGTTAATCATTAACATTGCATACAAGATTCTTATATTTTAACAATAATGTTTAACTTAGTTTCAAGTTAAAATTAGATTCTTCTTTTCCAAAGTTTCATTACATGTTTCATTACAAGTTTCATTACATGTTTCATTACAAGTTTCATTACATGTTTCATTACATGTTGCATTACATGTTTCATTACATGTTTCATTACATGTTTCATTACAAGTTTCATTACATGTTTTATTACATGTTTCATTACATGTTTCATTACAAGTTTCATTACATGTTTCATTACATGTTTCATTACATGTTTCATTACATGTTTCATTACATGTTTCATTACATGTTTCATTACATGTTTCATTACAAGTTTCATTACATGTTTCATTACATGTTTCATTACAAGTTTCATTACATGTTTCATTACAAGTTTCATTACATGTTTCATTACATGTTTCATTACAAGTTTCATTACATGTTTCATTACATGTTTCATTACATGTTTCATTACATGTTTCATTACATGTTTCATTACAAGTTTCATTACATGTTTCATTACATGTTTCATTACAAGTTTCATTACATGTTTCATTACATTGTTTCATTACATGTTTCATTACATGTTTCATTACAAGTTTCATTACATGTTTCATTACATGTTTCATTACAAGTTTCATTACATGTTTCATTACATGTTTCATTACATGTTTCATTACATGTTTCATTACAAGTTTCATTACATGTTTCATTACATGTTTCATTACAAGTTTCATTACATGTTTCATTACATGTTTCATTACATGTTTCATTACATGTTTCATTACATGTTTCATTACATGACAGGAAATATAAAACGTTGATATTCGCCAGCATGAGTGACCATACTGAAAGATGAGACACGTTGACTTGGTAACCTTTTCCAAAATAGTTTCAGGATGCTGTAGTTACTCTTTTTTTATTAATTTTGTTATAACGTGGATCACAGAACTGTTATATTTGAGTGTCTTGCTTTCATGCTTTGCAGTTAAACGTAATTATTTACCTACGGTGTGGAGTGGGTAATTACCGTCCTGAAGACCCTTACATTTAATTATTAGTTTATTTTAGACAGTACTGTAGTATTTGTGAAATAGTTGATGGTATTATATATAAAGAACTGATAATATTAGACTCTTTAAAATACATTAGCGTCCAAAGTCATGATAAATATGAAGAAGGGATTCAACTAGAGTATTTAGACACATCATAAAAAATGATACCTAATGATACCTACCCTGCCCGAAAGGGGTATGTGTATTGTGGGTTTGAATCCTACACACTAAATGCGAAATACTTTTATTTCATATTCCACTCGTGTTATGGAGTTATTCCATAATAAATATCTCTTGTGAGGCTGGCATCTCTTGTGAGGCTGGCATCTCTTGTGAGGCTGGCATCTCTTGTGAGGCTGGCATCTCTTGTGAGGCTGGCATCTCTTGTGAGGCTGGCATCTCTTGTGAGGCTGGCATCTCTTGTGAGGCTGGCATCTCTTGTGAGGCTGGCATCTCTTGTGAGGCTGGCATCTCTTGTGAGGCTGGCATCTCTTGTGAGGCTGGCATCTCTTGTGAGGCTGGCACCGATCAAACCAAGAGTCTTCTTGTATTTACGGTAACATGCAAAGGGTAACAATTTTGTCCCAAATTTATGTGTAATTAACGAGGGAGAATACTACGACACAATACTAATGATACCCTCAATGTCATGGTGTGAGCAGTGTGGGTTCTAATCCTGCTTGCTGACGGAGACATATTTATTTCATATTATATTCTTGTCGTGGTGTTACTGTACGTTAAATATTTCTCCTGAGGCTGGGATGAAGTGTGGAATAAAATGAAATTAACTACTAGGCATCTATGAGGCCAGGAATGTTCCCGGTATTGGTTAACATGCAGAGGGTAACACCTTTATCTTAAACTTATATGGAATGAATGGAGATAACTATACCATGGCAATGAGTGAAACTCAGCATCAATTTCACTCTCAGGGTGAGTTCCTCTATGTAGTGGCAGCTAAAAAACATTCTCGTCATCGTAGCAGACAAAGAAAAAGCGGCGTGGTCATTGTCAACCATACACAGTGCGTGAATAACATACAAGATATACTAAGTGACGTCAACACTTACTCTACCATCCACGAACTTGTATGAAAGAAACAAACTGATTCTTTTCTTAGCAAAACTTATAGCTTACTTAAAATATCGAAGAAGGAGAAAAACAACTCTTGCATCTTCTACCTACCAAGCCCAGTTTACAGAGGTTTTAAGCTTTACCTATGATTCAGAATCCCAATCTACATCTGAGACAATCACATCGGGTATTGACAATGCCCCATGCAAGATGGCAGAGGTTTTGAAAGAACATCTAGCTAAACTTCCGGATACGATTAGTCAAGCTCATCTGAAACTCTGGGTGGCCTTAGCGCATCAACTGTCTCTATCATTCCCTGACCAGCACCCGTACTGGTCGGACGTTGGTGCTCTGCTTCCTGGTGGCGACTTATCAAAACTTGGTTTTCACAAGATGGCAGACGGCTACAGACGTAGAGTGAATACGGTCTGTATTGTCTTGTTGCAAGGAGCTATATACCCCAGCAACGTGGAAGTTATCCTGCCCTTGCTTCTGAGAGACACTTTCGAAATTCCTAATGAAGATTTATTCAGGATTTCTTTAAATGGAGCTGCGAGGATCTTCGTTAAATTCATGACCACCGGAGATTACAAGAATTTGTCAACAAATACCAGGAAAAGTGCATCAAGGTCAATGCAGGACTGGAGGTACAACTTCGTGATGTTTCTGCACGTTATTCGTGGATATGAATTCGCAACATACCGTTTGAGGTGACTGAGGTGGACGTAAGTAGGGTTTTCAGTCAGTTTGGGACCATACATGTGGCCAATGAGGGCCGGTGGGCCCAGGGTATTTACGCAGGAATGTTGGAGGGATCTTATTCTCTCAAGATGACCCTGAGACAACAAATACCATTGCATGTTATCATGGAAGATTTCCGGACTCAGGTTTATGTGACGTACCCTGGGCAGCAGAGGACATGTCGCATCTGTGGGGCCCCAGGGCATGTAGCGGCTACGTGTGATCAGCGCCGGGGTCCCCGTCCTTATAATCAATGTGAGGAGACTCTTCGAGAAGAGGTGACTGGATCAATGGTGGCTGTGGATATGGAGACACCTGTAGCAGAGGAGGTGTGTCATAAGACCGAGGTGTCGGAGAAATGGAGTGACGTGGTTGAGGAGGCTGACTTGGAGGTCTTGAGATTGACGAAGGCATCGAGGGATGTGGACGAGGATACATCCCAAGGTGTATTGTGGAGTCTGTAGGGGAGGTGGAGTTGGTTGAGGATTTGCAGGTCCCCAGTCTGGGGAATTTGCAGTGGCTGTTGGATAGCCCTATGTCAGAGGGTCTTATGCAACCGGAGATTGGCATGGGGCCTGAGGTAGTGGGTTTGGTAGGTGACATTGTTGAGAGGTCCACTGTGTCCGATCACCCATTGATGGTTGTGGCGGAAGTTGAGGTGCATCATGCATCTGGGGAGGTCTAGTGGCACAGGGGATGATGATGTCATCACTCCTGGCCAGTGGAGTTGCAAAAAGGCCTGGGTGGAGGTAGTGTAAGGTGCCAAGGAAGGATTGAGGGGGACAGGTGGGGGAAGGGGGGGCGGGTGAGTCGGGGGAATAATAGTACAGCTACGACAGGAGTATCGGGTCCAGTAAGGCAGAGAGGGAAGCCCCCGCTACAGAATTTGGGTGTTTAAATATGAACGTGAATGGCCTCCGGGCGGAGGTCAAGAGGAGATGGGTAGAGGTGACTTTGAGACGTATGAATGTTGATGTATGTATACTCCAGGAACATAATTTCCGGTGTGGTAGGGACTTGGTATTGAATGGGTATAAGTTATATACTGGGATTTCTGAGCATTTAAAGTGTGGGGTGACGGTAGGGGTACGTGAGATCAGCCCCTTCACTTTGAAGGCATGGGAATAGAGAGGGGGGTGGCAGGATAGTCAGGGTGGACTGGTAGTGGGGTGACATTCAGGTGTGCTTCATTGGGTGTATATGCCGGCGAGTAATAACCGCGGGTGAAAGAGGATTTTGTTAGGAGGGATCTGGTTTATGCTTTGCGTGGTCTTCCCTTGATTACCATAATTGCGGGTGACTGGAATTGTGTGATTAGGGGGAGGGACGTTGAGCCTCGGGGAGCAGGGTGTATGTTGGGGGTTTTGCGGGATGTATTGGGGGCAGTAGGGGTGGAGGATGTAGTACGGGGTGGTGGATGGGAAGTGGAGCATACTTTTGTCAGAAACGGTTATGCGGCAAGGCTGGATCAGGTATATGTGTCATCGGCTATACAGGTAGGCAGTGTAACTTGCGTGGAAGTGGGATTCTCTGATCATAGGGGTGTTTTGGTAAATCTGGGATGGGTTGGGGCAGTCCGCATATTTCCTGGTTATTGGAAATTAAATCCGGGTACGTTGCAGGGCCTTGATCATAGGGAGGTTTTTGCGGATTGGTGGGAAAGGTTTTGGGGGTAGTGGAATTGTTAATGTTGTGCAGTGGTGGACGGATAGAGCGAAGGTGGCTATTAAGGATTTTTACAGTGTGCTGGGTAGGGAGGAGGCGAGGTTAAAGTACGGTAAGCAACGTTATTTGGAATATCAGTTACAGGAATGTTATAAAGGGGGAGGGAGGTACCCCATGGGTGATATTGCGGACATACAGGGTCAATTGCGGGATTTACAAAATGAGGTTTCTAATGTGATTAGAGTACGGGGAGGAGTGGAGGACATCCTTTGGGGTGATAAGCCCTCAGCAATGGTTTTGCGAAGATTTCAAAGGAGGAGAAAAGGGATGATGATCATGGCATTGACGGTGGATGAGGATTTGAGGGTATAGGAGTGGTCAGGTAATACGAACGACGGAAGCTATGAGTTGTTATGCAGATAAATGGTTTAAACGAAAATTGAGGGAAGGAGACTGTGATTGGGGAGCACGAACAATTGTGTTGGAGGGCATAGGTGCAGATTTAGGGAATGAGCAAAGAGAATGTATGGAGGGGAGCATTATTGAAGAAGAAGTTTGGCAGGCGTGCAGGGACAACATTTGGGAAAGGCACCAGGGATTGACAGAATCTCGGGATTTTTACATGACTCATTGGGAAGTGTTGCGAGGGGTTTTGGTAGCTCTATTCAATGGTATGAGAACGTCAGGTTGTATGAGAGAGGATCAGCGTACTGGGGTTGTGGTCTTAGTTCCAAAGGGGAAGGATAGTCATACTTTGAAGGATTATAGGGCAATCACATTACTTTGTTCCGATTATAAAAATTTTGCGCACATCTTAGGAAATCGTATGAAGAAAGTTTTGGACGACTTCTTAGATAAGGGGCAATACGGGGTTCCGGGGCATAGTTTTAGTGGGGGACATCATAGAATCAGAGGTTTTGTGGAAGGTAGGTGGGGGGGAGGTGTTGTAGGGCTGGATTGGGAAACAGCATACGACAGCGTATACAGGGAATGTTACGGGAGATCTTGATAAGACTGGGGTTTGGTGAGGAAATCGTGGAGTGGGTGGGCATGCTATATTCTCGGGTTTCAGTTAGGGTGCAGGTGAATGGGAAGGTGGGGTCTGAGGTAGGCATGGAGAGGGGGCTGCGTCAGGGAAGTCCCTTGTCGCAGCTTCTCTTTACATGTTTGCAAAATCCGTTCTATGGGATGGTGCGGGAGGGTGTTAGGGAGACGGGTGCATTAGGGGACGGTGCTCCGGGGATTGTCGGATATGTGGATGACACCACAATTTTAGTGGGGAGCTCGGTAGGATTGGGGAATGTAAATAGTATAATTGAGACATTTTGAGCTGCGACGGGTATGAAAGTTAATAGAATGAAGTCAAAATTGTTGGAGGTGGGTACATGGGTAGGGGGGACATTGGGCCCGATTTATGGATGGGTAACGTTTGATAATATAAAAATCTGTGGTGTGTTCTTCTGTGTGGAGCCGAGGAGGGCAAGAGAAATGAATTCTTCATTGGTGGTGAAGGCGGCATTGAACAGGATGATGGGATGGAGGGCGGGAAAAGTCACCCTTTTGCAAAGGGTCAGTCACAGTTGTTAACACATTGGTGTACAGTAAATTATGGTTTGTGGCTCAGATATATCCGCTGATTGAGGGTGATATACAGAGGTTGAGGCAGAGGGTCATGCGTTTTCTTTGGGGTTACAGGAGACACTGGTTAAGGGAGGAGATTGTAACGACTAGGGTCATTCACGGGGGTATGGGATTAATTCCTTTGAAAAGGAGGTTAATGGGGCTATATGTGAGGCAGGAATTTTTAGCTAGGGGAGGGCCCCGTGGGAGGAGGGTGAATGAGGGAGGTGCGGAGGTGGTGGCAGGGTAGGGATCTCATGGTTTGCGAGACACTTTTGCGGCACCTTCTTGTTGTAGTGGATCCGGGGAAGGTACGGGTGGGTAGGTTAGATAGGGTAGGGAGTTGTAGTAGGGCACTGCAAGGGGAGATGACATACCCTTTGTATGATTGGAGAAGTATTTGGTACTGGCTAAAGAAGTTGAAATTGCCTTCCCGGTTAAGGGAAACGGGTTAACGTTTTTTACATGGCATACTTGCGTCGAGGGCACAACTTTTCATGATGGGGTTGGTAGGGACTGGTAGTTGTAATAGTTGTGGTATGCTAGAGACGGCTTATCATTCGGTTTATTTTTGTGAGGAGTTGGCGAGGGTGAGGGAATGGTTTGGGAGAATTATACGAAGGGTAGGGGGGAGGGGTTGGCCAGTTTGAGGATTCATAGTTTAGACGTTAGGGGTTGTGCAGAGGATGTACGTATGGCCATAATGAAATTGGCATTGGATTATATTTCTGTGTCATAGAGCATGAGGGAGGTCATGGGAGAAGTACGTGTTCAGGCATCAGCAGCTAGGTTCTATAGAACAGTATGTAGGAATCGAGTTTTATATGGTCGGGCATGGGAACAGGCTTTTCCAGAGGGGTATCGGCAACTAACGATGGGTATCTTATTGAGGGGTGGTGGGGTGCTGAATAGGGGGGTTGGTCTCTCAGGAGGGGGGAGGTGTGGAAGGTGTATACTTCATTAGGTATGTATGTGAGTCGCATGAGGGGAGGGGGTTAGGAGCAAGGGGCGGGTGGGGTCGGGGTTGGGGTTTTCTTCTCATTAGTTTGATATGACAGTGTGACTTTCCGACTCATGACGCAGATGAAGGTGGTGGGTTTTTTTTCGGGGTTTCGAGTTAGGGGTAGGTGGCGGAGGCTTGTCTCGCTGTGTGTTAGGGGCAAGGAACAGTGGTAGTAAATAGATTAGAGTATCGAAATTATTATACCATTGTCTTGTCTGGGGAAAAAAAAAGGAAAAACAAATTGTGTTGGCCTCGGAAGGTGTTTCAAAATCATGTACATGGTTATTGGTTATAGACGATATTTTACTAGTATTTGTTTGTATTGGGGTTTTTCCGATAAGGTATAAATGTCATGTCATACGTATGTATGTCTTATATCTTATCCTCAAGGATATTGTATGATTAGGTAATAAATGTTTTAAATGGTTTGGATCGTGAGGCCTGTAGATGTTATTATACTTACTTGTAATGTAAATTCTTGGAAGTTTAGTCGTCCCATTTCATTGTTCTGCTCTGGTAGTGAGTAATGCACCAGAGGGTTTGCAGGGTACATACCCTGTAAATGTAATAAAGATGTATAGAGTGTTCATTCATTACCCTATGTGTTTGAATTTAGGACATGGGCAAGGATTGTATATATTCGGTGGAATTTATGAGTTATCACTGTGTTAACTCATTGTAATTATAAAAAAAAAATGATAATTTATGTTGTATGTGTTTTATATTTTGAGGTTATGGACACTCATATCAACTTTTATATGACCAGTGTAATAATGTAATGATAGGCAGATAAATACAATATCTATGTAAGTTATTTTTTTTGAGAGAGAGACTTAGGTCTCGTAATCAAAGAGTTTGTTAATATATAGAATTTTCTATGGAGGTTCTTGGGGATACATTCATTACGTTGGGTTTCATTATATATTTTGTTTGTAGGAATAGCATTAAAGGGTAAATGAGATTGTTTATTATGTATGGTTATATAGATTAAGGTCAGTTGTTGTTAGTTGCCTGTACTAACGTGGGGTTGGTTTAGGTGTATAGTCTTATACACACGTTTTAGTACTGTGTGTAATGTATTTTCACTTAATTGTGACTTTGTATACAATAAGGGTAGTGTTAGGTTATGTATGGGATTTAGATTACCATTGTGTGTTTTGGGGATCAGTGTTTCCTCATGTAGGGCGAACTTTATTTTGGTAATTGTATTATTTGGTTAGATTCCTATTATAATGACATGTATGTTGTGAACACATGCTTCATATTGATGAAGGTTTTGTTTTTGTTTATTTTATGTTTTTTTTTTTTTTTTTACATTGGAATTATGTTCTTTGTAAGGATATTTTGTACTGCAATATATATATGACGTTATTTAAAAAAAAAAAACTGTCTCCACATTCTGTAAATGATAAGAAACTTCACTTGTTCACAAGTGCACTAGTAGTCGCTAACACCATTTAACAGAAGTCCGGTGCTATCAGTACTATCCACTTAAGAACACTGTAGCAGGCCTACTGGCCCATGTTGGAAAACCTTTCTCCAACCCAATCCTTCTCAATAGTAACTTTATTTTTTCCATTACTATTACATTTGCAACAGTTAGTTGTCAATGTTCTGAAACATTTCACCTGCACAGTAAATGGTGTAAATGGTTATTATGCCAAGGTCATAAGGGACTGATTTATATAGAATTTATATGGAATTGTCCACTTAATATTATACTCAGGGCTTCTTTAATAAAGCTAATTAAAGATTCCAGTAGTTTATAATATTATCTGGTTTATGGATATGTAATTATTATTATTATTATACCCGGGTATGACGTATGTACATATATATATATATATATATATATATATATATATATATATATATATATATATATATATATATATATATATATATATATATATATATTATATATATATATATATATATATATATATATATATATATATATATATATATATATATATATATATATATATATATATATATATATATATATATATATATATATATATATATATATATATATATATATATATATATATATATATATATATATATATATTTATATATAAAGTAATGTGTTAGGCAGGTATGTAACACCATGCTAAGGTTATTAACTTATTTTTTTTCTTTTTTTTTTTTATATTTTATTTAAAACAGTACATACAATACATGTCATGACAAAATCGCATATTGAAACATATACATAAGCTCCTCACCCTACCAGAAAACGAAACACAAATATAATCAATCTCCTTCATATTAACCTATTTACTAGGTTGTCTTATCTTTACTGGAAAATATCAGAATACAACTACAAACTGCAGCAAAACTATACACAAAACAAAAACTGCCTTTACCTAACCACACCTCAATACCCATCTCCCTGCTCACACATGTTACAAAAATTAAACACCACAACTGCCTTAATAAAAATTAAAAATCATATTACATTCCATAAACACACATGAACAATACTGTCTCTGCAAAAGTCTTACCCAAACAGTCCGAAGACCTGATATCACTGTAATACACCAAATAACATGAAACCATTACATCTCTACCATGTACACTTGTAAACCCACTTCCATTCCCTTTTTTTTTTTTTTTCCTTTTTAATGAAATACCCTTTCGAGTCAGACGTAAGTCATAATTCAAGTCACAAACAACATCTTATTAAACTTGTAATTGTGTACTATCCTAACTCCCCACCCCCTTTTTTTTTTTTTTTTAAACATATCTCAATACAGCTGTAAAACCTCATCCATATTATATACAAAACAAATTTTTTCTTTGACCTAACAACACCTCGAACAAAATCCCAACACCCTACACACACATTACTAATATTAATCAAACTTAACTGTCTTTACAATGTAAGACACCACTATATTACATTCAACGATCACTTAAGATCAAAAACCTAACTCTTCAAAAGTCTGGAGCCTTACCTAACCTACTGCTGTATACCACAACAGTGCTCCTAGAACCTGGTGCATATCAAATAAAACCTCCCCATACCCATACATTTCAAGGTTTACCACCACCATGTCATGCTTGAACCATATGACATTCCCTGTGTTTGACACAGACAAAACACAAAAATTACCCCGGTGGTAGCTGAAAAAGTTAACACAAAGGAAAATAATATTTTCTCCACCCACACACACGCACCCAACATACATCCAAACACCTGCCATACGTGACACAATGTCCATACACCAACACACGGATCTCACTCACACAGGCGGCATCTCTAATAGAGATCTTCCAATATATATATATATTGTTTTTTCCTTTAATTTAGTCAACAAAGGTTTGCTTTGACTCACAAACCCCTAAGAGATTATGATGACGCCGACAGTAAGAAAACAGGCAAGCTTCCCCTTATGCTCCCAACACCCCCCCTTCCCCCAACAACCCTTTTTCGCCAACCTTACTAACTACTGATTAACAAAAACAATTTTTTTTTTTATTAATTATCATTGAAAGCAGATCACCCGAAACCTAAAGCATCAACAACAAACCATCCTCATTTCCCCTTACACCCCTGCTACCCTAATAAAACCATACCTCACACACACTCATGTTGGTCCCTCACCCCCTCCCCAACAATAACGCAACCGTGATGTTCCTATAACCCAAAGAAAACGCCTTACACCACCTTCCTGCATACACCTCTTGATTACGACATCTCGTCCTATAGAAACCTGCCGCCATAGCTCTAATACGGACAGCGCCCTGCTCCTCTCTCATGCACCACGAGATGTAAATGTACTCCACCACTAAATATGCCACCGCCCTTCTTACATCCTCAGGACACGCCTCAACATCCAAACTTAACGCCCTAAGGGTTGACAAACCCCCGCCCCTACCCTTTTCAAAACCCCACTAAACCATTCCCTCACCCCCCCCAACTCCTCACAAAAGTAAATAACGTGATACGCAGTGTCAAGCCCACCGCATTTCAGGCACAACCCCTCCCTTATTATGCCCATTCTCCACAATTGTGCCCTTGATGCCAAAATGCCTAATAAAAACCTATACCCTGTTTCCCTTACCCTAGGTGGTATACGCAGCCTCTTCATCCAATACCACACCAATTTCCAATTATACATTGGATATATCCCTGATCCCTGCACTATCTCTTTCTCCCCCCCTACCCTATCCAACTTACTCACCTTCACCCTACCTGGCACCCTGACAACTGAAAGGTATCTCAAAATATCCTCACAATGCAATAAATCTCTACCCTTCCACCACCTACGTACCTCACTCATAACCCTCCCCACTCGCCTGCCCCCCTTCCCCCCCTACTAAAAAATCCTGTTTTACGTATATACTTTGAAGCCTTCTCCCCAATGGTATCAACCCCATACCCCCTACGGCCACCCCCGCTGTCACTACTTCTCGCGCCAACCAGTGCCTCCCATAGCTCCAAATGTATCTATAAACCCTTACCGTCAACCTTCTTATGTCACACTCATGTAGAGGATAAACAGTCGCCACAAACCACAGTTTACTATAATTTAGAGCATTCACTACCACTGCTCTTTGTAACAACGTTACCTCTCCAGGACTGAAACCACTTAACCTACCTAGCGCTTTGTTCACCACTAACTCCTTGCCAACTGACTATTATGACTAAAAATGACCCCACATATTTTTAAGCTATCAACACACATCCACCCACCCCTACTTCCCAACGGCCCACCCACCCACGAACCTAGATTTCACTCTATTGATGCCCATCCCAGTAGCCCCTCCAAACACCTTTATAATCTTATTAACATTTCCTAAACCCTCACTACTCCCCACCATAATTGTAGTGTCATCAACATAACCTACTATGCCCGTTTCACAACCCCACTTTTCATCCCCATCCCATACCCCCTCACGAACCAACCTATAAAAGGGGTCTTGCAGACACCCAAAAAGGATCTGAGATAGGGGACAACCCTGCCTCAGACCCCTCTCAAACCTCACCTGAACCCCTAACCTGCCATTAACCTGGATCCTCGCCAAGGCCCCATCATACAAGGTTCTTACCCACCTAACAATTTCCCCGCCAAACCCCTGCCTCCCTAAGATCTCATATAACATCTCCCTATCTACACTATCATACGCCGTTTCCCAATCTAACCCCAGAACCCCTCCCCCTTCTATTCCACGAAAGTCTTAATTCTTCTATGCCCCGTCCTAATACTATGTCCTGGTATACCAAACTGACCGTCCTCTAAAACCTTCTCCAACACCCTTTTCATCCTATTCGCTAATATCTTGGCAAAAATCTTGTAATCAGAACATAACAAAGTTATTGCCCTATACCCTCTCAAAACATCACTGTCCTTGCCTTTTGGTACTAACACCACCACCCCAGTCCTCTGCACCTCATCCATCGTACCCCTATCCTTCATTTGATTCAGCACCTTTACTAAAACATCCTTCAAAACATCCCAATGACATACGTAGAAATCCCCAGGTAACCCATCCACCCCAGGTGCCTTCCCCATGCGTAACCCTTGCACTGCTTGCCATACCTCTTCAATCGTTATTCTTCCACCTAACCCCTTCCTATCCTCCTCCCCTAACCTCTCATGAATGCTCTCTAACACAATCCCCCTACAAACCTCATCCCTCACTCTACCCATGAACTTATTCTGAAACCAATACCTCACATAAGCACACATCCCATCCGTAGTTCTTAACACCTGACCTGTATGATAACCCCCAATCTCCTCTTCTACCTTCAATGCCGTTATTGTCATTCCTGTTCTACGTGTCCTAAATCTCCTCAAAACAGTACCCGATGGCCTATCACCCCATAACACCTCTTCTAATTGACTACGAACCCTTATCGCCCTAAAAACTTCATTCTGAATATCCTTTAGTCTACCCTTAAGATACGCTATTTCCTGTTGATGACACCCTCCTCCTCCACCACTATAACAATCCCGTAACCTCCCTTCCAAATATCTCTGTAACCCATACCTATACCTAGCCTCCTCAACCCCTTCACGCCTATAATAACCTCTCACTGCCTCCTTTGCCATCAAATTCCACCACTTCCCAATGTCACAAATGCCCCTACCACCACCCCAGAACCCCTCCCACCAAGCCTCGAAACCCTCACGATCCCCCTCTCTTTTCAGCAAACTAACATTCAACCTCCACAAGTCCGAATAATATTTAACAGCACCCACCCACCCCAACACAGCCACCACACCCCTATGATCTGAAAACCCAACATCTATATTACGCACCTCTTCCACATTTATACTTGAAGACACGTACACCCTATCCAACCGTGCTGCATATCCTTTCCGAATAAATGTATGTTCTACCATAACCTGTCTACCATCTACTACATCCCTAACCCCAACTGCCCCTAACAAGTCCCTCAACACTGCTAGCACACAACCTGCTCCTCTCGGTTCTACGTCATTCCTCCTAATAACACAATTCCAGTCTCCCGCGATCACCGTTACCGCAGGAAGACCCCTTAATGCATAAACTAAATAATCCCTCACGAAATCCCCCTTGATACTAGGCACATTAACCGCTGGCATATACACACCCAGAAAACAAACCGAAATGTCACCCCAAACCCCCTCTACCCTTACAATCCGCCCCCCTCCTACCTCCTCCCACGACCTCAAATGAAAAGGGCAGGATTCCCTAATACCTACCAAAGCCCCTCCCTTGAAAAGTTCCGAACTTCCTGTATATAAATTAAATCCCTTTAACTTCAATTCCCTACCACACCTATAATTGTGTTCTTGGAGGAAACAAACATCAATACCCTCTCTCCTCAAAATACTCTCAACCCACATCCTCTTGACCTCCGCTCGGAGGCCATTAACATTCATACTTAAACACTTAAATTCTTTAAAGGTGGTTTCCCTCGATGCTTCGTTACTCGTGCTCCACCTGCATTGACGAAGAACCCACCCCCCCTGGGCCCTCCTCCCACCTTGTCTACACACTTCTCCCTTACTCCCCCCCTCTCATTCTTATCCCTTTCTGCTAACACTTTCTTCCCTGTTTTCTGAGCCGGCGTCAACACATCATCTTCCACCGAACCACTAGATCTCTTACGAGATTCTCCTGCCACCTCCATGATCTCTTCAGACACTGCACTGTCTACATTGTCCTCCTCATGAACTTCCGCCTCTACCACACACACGCTCACCTCATTACCACTCTCTCCACAACCACTCTTACTCATGTCATCACTCAGCTCTTCACCCAGACTTTCCATTACTTCCGGGTTATTCTGCAGCTCATACTCCTCGCCCACGTATGGTGGACTATCAATCAACTTCCTTAGATCCTCCAACATAGGATCTGTCAATTCCACCAAATCATTGCCATCCTCCTGTCCGATGGCGACTGTAGAATCCTGCACCTCCTCTTGACATGTCTCAGGAGGTAATGTCACCACCAACTCCTCCGCTTGCTCCATCTCATCGCTCCATCGACGTGCTCCTCCATCCTTACGCCCTGGAGAAGACCCATTCCTCTCCATGTCACTGAAAAGGCCATCCACACCAATCCCCCTCACCTCCTCTCCACGTCGTTGCTGGGGTAACTGTCCTTGTCTCTCACAAGCCACCGCCAAATGCCCCGCCTGTCCACATAGCCGGCATGTCCTCACTTGCCCTGCATATGTCACATATACTTGTGTACGAAAGAGGGGCATCAATACATATGATGGTATAGGCATCCTCAATGACATCTTCAGACTGTATGATCCTTCTGGCAATCCTGCATAGGCACCCTGTTCCCACCTACCGACAGTTGCCGCATGAATCACCCCATAGGCCTTGAACACATCTCTCACATCTTCTTCATAAGCCTCAAATGGACAATTACGAATCCGTATCCAATTGTATGTCGCAGATACGTCCCTCAGCCGCACCTCCAATCCTTCCCTCACAACCATCCTCTTGTCTTGATAATCGTCAACAGCTCTTCCGTAGACACCACTCGACGAGAATTTCACAAACACTCTTGTTGCTCCATTCAGTGATATCCCATAAATATATGAAGTGGCAAATCCATATTTATCACGTAGAATGGCAGGTAAGAGATCGTCTGCATTTGAAGGGTAAATGGCCCCAGCGAGCACCTCAATACACACTGTATTTACTCTCCTTCTGTATGACTCGGCCATTGCTGAGAAAATGAAGTTGTCAAAGCTGGCCACCAGAGGCGCCTGACAGCACACCCTCACACGACAGTGGTCGGGCAGCAACGATATATATATATATAGAGTAATGTGTTAGGCAGGTATGTAACACCTTGCTAAGGTTATTAACTAGGTATGTTCTTGGTGGGTAGTTCAGACCCCGCTACTCTCTTCCCTTTTGTCGAGTTGATGTCAGTACGGAGTCTACAATGTAGGTTCAGTTCACTCTCACTGCTGACTTGTACTCCAGTACTGTTCTCTCTTGTTGTTTTAGAGAGTTTTTGACTAAGAAACTCTTGAACTGTCTTGGTGGGAATTTTGTGTTGAATTCAGTAGACATACCAAGAAATCTTCAGTGTATGACGTAACCAACTGTATCGTGTGGAGGATTCTAAGGGGTATTGACCTCTAGCAAGTGTTACTCAGAAAAGGTGTTCTTTCTGGACGTACAAACTCTTAATTTACGTGTCTACGGACATTGATTATTGAAAGTGTTAATTTACGTGTCTACGGACATTGATTATTGAAAGTGTTAATTTACGTGTCTACGGACATTGATTATTGAAAGTGTTAATTTACGTGTCTACGGACATTGATTATTGAAAGTGTTAATTTACGTGTCTACGGACATTGATTACTGAAAGTGTTAATTTACGTGTCTACGGACATTGATTACTGAAAGTGTTAATTTACGTGCCCTTGTATATACTCTATTTTTATGTGACGGAAAAGATCAGACTAGAAGGTATTTAAGTGATCATGTCTAATATCTTAATGAAGTATTTAATTTTTTAATAAAAAACTGATAAAGATTGTTAAAACTCTTATTTGTGGTTTATCTCTAAAGATCCTAAATTTCCTCGAAAGTGATTTTATGGTGTGCACTAACCTGGCCATAGATTAACCTGGCCATAGATTAACCTGGCCCTAGACTAACATGACTCTAGACTAAGGTTCGAACCGTAACAATGAATTAGAAAACCCACATGTTGAAGAATTAGGAGACATTTTCCCAAAAGTGTATAAGCCTTCAACTTAATTAGTAGAGAACAGTGGTGGGAAAAATAGTTCCCTCTGAGTTCAGGTAAGCTCCTATAGTTTAGTTTCCTTGAGAACTTGTTCTCAGTTTTCTGAATTTCATTGTCAACTGGGAAGACTTCCTTCTGCATTTGTCTCGCCAAATATTTCATGGCTTCAGAGAAGTCATACTTTATTTTCATCATGAGGAACTTGAAGACAAGTATGTCACTTTGAGTTCGTAGGAGCGTTTACTGTGTTCAAGCAGACTGTTCTGGCATATTAAGAGTCTTTTGCTGAGACCATTTATCTTCAATTGACAACCAGTTGGGCCCGTGGAGCCATAACTCAACGAGGTAATATATATCAGCTGGATTCTACTTAGTACGAACATAGTGGAGAGAATATAACTGGATCTCACTAATCTGTTACCCTGTTATCTACATAACTCTCTCATTATTCCTCAACTACTGAAGGTCTGGACTATGTTGAGTTAGTTCAGTAGATTACGAAGATAAACTGCAAATCTAATACCCCACATAAAGTGCCATTAGTTCAAGTTGCAAAACTCTCTTAGTCTTTAAGGCTGCCACTCTGGCCATGGATATGACTAATAAACTCCCTTCCCTGCTGCTGAAATAGGTTAAGACACCATTAGTATGTTGGCATACCTGCCTTGTTAACTTGGTAGAGTTGGGTTAACTTTAAAGTAGTGTCACTCCAACCTTGACCCATTATTGAAGGTAAATGCTTATCCAACCCTTGCTTCAGTTTCCATGCCTCCTGGACATGATTCTCACTCTTGTTAAGTAAAAGGACACAAATGCAACTAATGTGACATTTTATTGTGGCAACGTTTCGCTCTCCAGGAGCTTTCTCAAGCCGTTACAAGCGTTACATGGACACAGTGGGCTATTATATACTCTCAAAGTGAGGTGAAATACTAGTGGTTGTCGAGGTAGTAGTGATAAGTAGTAGTAGTAGTAGTAGTAGTAATACAATAAGGTAGAACAATCAATATGCACATGAGTAAAAGGTGATAAAACAAATACTTGGGTAGTATAACAATAGGTTAGACAAATATTTTTTGCTGGAGGTTGAAATATAGAAGGCCTGTAGGAGTGTTCCACATCTACGATGTGCTTGTGTTGAATTAGCAGGAGAGACTATGTGATGGTATGGTTAACTGTTTTCAGGAGGATTCTTGCTAAGACTTCAGAGATGGTGAAGCTGCCTTTGTTTTGTTTAATTGTGTTAGAAACAGAGATAAGTGCTGATTCAAGGCATTTGCGTCTACGGAAATTAGTTTCTTTGATTACTAGTCGGGCGTCTTTGAATTTCATGAGATGATTGTTGGAATTTCGGTGTTGTACGCAGGCGTTGTTCAGGTTATCGTTTCTGCATGCATTAATGTGTTCATTGATGCGTGTTTCGAGGTTTCTTGCTGTTTCTCCTACATAAATTCTGTCGCAGCCTCCACAGGGTATAGTGTAGACCCCTGCGTTGACTGGTTCATGGTGCTTGGATTTAGTCCTGGTTAGATCCTTAATAGAAGTACTGGAAGCAATGGCGACTCTAGTGTTAGCTTGTGCAAATACTTTAGAAATGTTGGATGCAACCTGGCTGTTGGGAAGAACTATAACTTTGTTTGGAGTGGTGTTGACGCATGGAGAATTAATGATCTGAAGAGCTCTTTTCTTGCAATCTTTGATGAAAAAGGAAGGAAAATGTAAATCAGTGAAGGTTTGGTGAATGTATGTACATTCCTCGTCAAGAAACTCAGGACTGCAAATTCGGTAAGCTCTTAGGAAAAATCCGATGATGATGCCTCTTTTGGTCTTAGTATCTTGACTGGAATAGAAGTGTGTGAGATCATTTTTATTTGTAGGTTTCGGTAAACTTGAAATTTTAGGTTGTTATCTACTTTGTGGATGAGGACGTCTAGAAAGGGTAGTTTGTCATTGGACTCTTCTTCTAGTGTAAACTGGATCGCCGGTTCAACTGCGTTGAGCCTAGCCTGAAGATTCCGTACATCAACACGTTTGGGAGTTATTACGAGGACGTCGTCTACGTAATGTACCCAAGTGACCGGAAACCTACAAATAAAAATGATCTCACACACTTCTATTCCAGTCAAGATACTAAGACCAAAAGAGGCATCATCATCGGATTCTTCCTAAGAGCTTACCGAATTTGTAGTCCTGAGTTTCTTGACGAGGAATGTACATACATTCACCAAACCTTCACTGATTTACATTTTCCTTCCTTTTTCATCAAAGATTGCAAGAAAAGAGCTCTTCAGATCATTAATTCTCCACGCGTCAACACCACTCCAAACAAAGTTATAGTTCTTCCCAACAGCCAGGTTGCATCCAACATTTCTAAAGTATTTGCACAAGCTAACACTAGAGTCGCCATTGCTTCCAGTACTTCTATTAAGGATCTAACCAGGACTAAATCCAAGCACCATGAACCAGTCAACGCAGGGGTCTACTCTATACCCTGTGGAGGCTGCGACAGAATTTATGTAGGAGAAACAGTAAGAAACCTCGAAACACGCATCAATGAACACATTAATGCATGCAGAAACGATAACCTGAACAACGCCTGCGTACAACACCGAAATTCCAACAATCATCTCATGAAATTCAAAGACGCCCGACTAGTAATCAAAGAAACTAATTTCCGTAGACGCAAATGCCTTGAATCAGCACTTACCTCTGTTTCTAACACAATTAAACAAAACAAAGGCAGCTTCACCATCTCTGAAGTCTTAGCAAGAATCCTCCTGAAAACAGTAAACCATACCATCACATAGTCTCTCCTGCTAATTCAACACAAGCACATCGTAGATGTGGAACACTCCTACAGGCCTTCTATATTTCAACCTCCAGCAAAAAATATTTGTCTAACCTATTGTTATACTACCCAAGTATTTGTTTTATCACCTTTACTCATGTGCATATTGATTGTTCTACCTATTGTATTACTACTACTACTACTTATCACTACTACCTCGACCACCACTAGTATTTCACCTCACTTTGAGAGTATATTATAGCCCACTGTGTCCATGTAACGCTTGTAACGGCTTGAGAAAGCTCCTGGAGAGCGAAACGTTGCCACAATAAAATGTCACATTAGTTGCATTTGTGTCCTTTTACTTAACATATTGTCGGTAATTCTACCAATATTATTACATTCTCACTCTTCATAGTGATGAAAACTAGCATTGGGAGCATAAATGTTTAGTTAGGTTACTGTTTATTTTGAGGTTCACTTAAAGTGTCTTCCTAAGTATCCCAGACCAGCCCAAGAATGTCCTTTTTCTTTACTATGTCTTACACAAAATCTTTGTACACATCAGTGTAATAATCAGAGAAACAGGTCCGACATTGCCCGACCTGCCAACATCATCCAGGTTTACATTAAGGCATCAATGGCATCGTGCAGCAGCAGGCAGATGATCCATTACTACAGCTTGAATTATCTAGCACTGGCTCCCAGAACTGTGGAGGAACCAGGTAATATCAAGCAGTACCTTGCTGAAATGTTTCCTGCTCAGTTGAGTCAGCGCCTTGGTCGAATAGCGTGATTGTCATGGGTTTGTACCACCCGTTCATAACACAAGATGTTACTGGTAATGATGTGCTGGGCCAGCGCTGCTACACCATGTCTTGTTTTCTGTATATACAGCACAGAGTGCTGTATCTGCTCCACTTCTTCAGCAACAGTGCTAATACCTGTGGCTGCTTATTTTCGTTGTCTCTGGGAG